>NDGN011277405.1:0-17454 GCA_002564285.1 Tympanoctomys barrerae | reverse complement strand
CGTGTGATTTCTTACGCAGGTCCCAGCAACGGACAGAAACGCTCTGAGCTCTCTCTGGGGGAAGCTGGCCTCTGAAATCCTAATGCAGAACTGGGATGCGGCCATGGAGGATCTTACCCGCTTAAAGGAGACTGTAGACAACAACGTGAGTTACACTTTCTCACAATGATTCTCTGGAATTTCTGTGCACACTTCATACTTCTAATAAGGAAAAGCACTGTGCACTTTGGGGAAAGAAAAAGTTTAAATTTCAGATTATCTTTTTGTTGACTGACAAGAAAACCTCCATGGTGGTTGGCTAGTTTCACTCAGCCTTGCAGAGGGTGGGGCCCCTTTGGCTTTTAGAGAAATCAATCAGTCTTCTGTTCAAGATGCAGCGGTTTCAGTGGAAGGGACAGGACAGCATGCTAGTGGCAGCTCTTACTGGGAGACAGTTTTTGTCTATACTAATAAAAGCACTCATTAGTGAATACTTACTTTAGTTCCTGCTTTTTGAGTTTTTTTTAAATGTTTTTTGAAATGATTGTAGTAATTTATAATCTGTAAGTGTGGGGGAGTGCACATTTTTGGTTCTGTCTCTTAGGAACAGCATGTCAATTTAGAGCATAGAAGACATGACAGAGGATTGAGTCAGACGTGGGTCTTAGTGCCACTCCTACATGCCTTCAAGTGGCCTAATTTTTAATTACAATTTTGAAATTGGTGTTTTGTCTCCTGACCTCCTGGATTAATTTACCTTGTGTATACCTTTCTTAATTCTGCAGTCTGTGAGTTCTCCACTCCAGTCCCTTCAGCAGCGAACATGGCTCATCCATTGGTCTCTGTTTGTTTTCTTCAACCACCCCAAAGGTCGAGATAATATTATCGATCTCTTCCTTTACCAGCCACAGTAAGTTGTTTCACTGAATAATTTTGGTTGCAGTTTCTGGAAGTAACCTAAAATATGCTTCTCCCTATCATTTGAATTTGTTGTCGTCAGGTATTTCCTTCCTCCTGCCGTGGATTTGCTAGGTAATTGAAAAGCTCACATTGACTCTTTGGTAATCAGTTTGATAAAATGTGCTCTAGGCTCTCCACCTGCTACTGGTGAACCCCAGGGGGCTTAGTGTTACAGTGAGACAAACCTTCTAGAGCTTTCGTTGATAATAGCCCATTTGCCACTAGTGCTGTAGAATCCTGGGACTTGCCTCAGAGAACTAACTGTAAGGCACATGCTAGCAAGGCTTTAGGTGTTCCATAGCATGTATACTTGCCGGCTCTGTGGGGAGGATGCGTTTGTCCCTTGTGCTCCCTGTTGAGTGTGGTTCCGTGAGCATCTGTGAGCTTGGTACACACAGCGAGAACTCAGCGTCTACCACAGATCCGAGGGCAGAAGCTTTTGTATCGTCTCTGCCCTGCCTGGCTTTTAGTTAATCTTACCGTGATAAAAATTCACAGCTTTGTGAAGAAGACCACTCTGTTGGCTGAAAGTCAATTTTGAAAGTTTACTCTTCCCGTTTGAGCTCAAATGCTGCTTGTGAAGCTTCTTGTTTGGTTGGCACAGCAGGAAACAAAGCTGCTTTATACAGAATCTTCAGATTAGAAGATAACTTATTTCTCTCTGCTTCCTTCAGACTAAATATCTAGATTTACTAAGTAACAGGCTTTTAGGCTCTACTACTGTCTTTTTGGCCTTTGTCTGAACTTCATCTGTTAAAATGGCAGTGTTGGCCCCTGCTACCTGAACTTTTCCTTGTAGCCACACAGCCCAGGGGTGCCACAGCACGCTTCAGGGGTGCTTCACGGCCTGGCTTATGCGGACTGCACCATTAGCCAGGTTCCATAGAAACACTCGAGCCACACTTTTGTCATTTGGTAACCTATGTGAAAAGTTTGTAGACCTGTTACAGTTTATTTTGTTTTTTGCTTGTTGTTTGTCACATTATGATTTTAACAGATTTTAAAGACCAAAACTAAGCACTTTAACATTTTCACATTTTAATTTATAAAAGTACAATTTGGAACTAGATGATGAAGTACCCTTCTAATATGAAAAAAAACAGTGAAGATGATAAACAGCCTGCTTAAAAATTGTTTCTGTAATTCTTAAGCTTGACAGTGATATTCTACTGATATTTTTGGATAGGTTGATGGTCTGTAATAAGTTAAACTTAAGTCACTTTAGTAAATGTGCCTTAGGTGTTCATTGTAGGAAGACTTTTTAGACTGAAGTATTTAACCCCTTTAAATTGTTGGCATACTCATCCATGACTTCTACTTCAGAGAAATTTACGTCACTGAAAGTGCCAGTGATTTTATGTGGAAAAACAGGGAGCAATGTTTAAAAGGCACGTATGTTATGTTTCTGCGTTGATTATTAAATGCTTTCTGAGTCTGGTTAATAAAAGCAATTTTCACAGCCTGGTTTACTTTTCAGTAATAGGGCTATTTAAGATCAGTATTAATACATTGAGTCACTATTTGCATTTTCTGTAATAGTGAAATTTGTTTTGTTGTTGTTTGAAAGAAAGAGAAGGCACTAAGCAAGAAGTCAATGTATAGACCAGCAGGCATCAGCAGGACAGTTTCCACGCTATCCTGCATATATACAATTTTTTAATTGTTTAATTTGGTTTTTTCTTTTTAATTTCGTGTGTGTATGTGTGTGTGTGTTAACCAGTTTTGCAAGTTTATATCTGGTAACCTAAATAAATAATTCGAAGATACCATTATGCATTATAGGGCTGGGGATAGAGCTCAGTGGGCATTAAGTGCCTGCCTGGCAAGCATAAGGTCCTGAGTTCAATCCCCAGTACCACCAAAAAAAAAAAAAAACAAAACAAAAAAACCCCAAAACATTACATAATACAACAGCCATTGTATGTCCATACCAGGATGTTGTGACTGTGTAGGTTTAGTGCATAGCAGGCCATAAAATAAACCCGAAATTGTGTTTTGAGTGCTCAAGGTCAGAGTAGAGAGTTCATTTGTGCCCCGAGTGTTTTATGGCACCTTCAGTTAAACTGGTCCACCGTAACTGTCCTTGTGATGGACTACTCCTGCCACTAGGGCCAAGACCGTGTGTATCACTCTGAGCGTTTACATGCACATTTCCAAGGTTGCTGTTTTGTCTCTTCATGGTTCTGCCTGACATCAGTACCTCTTACTCTGCTGTACTTTTCACAGGTTTTTTTTACTTGTGTCACATGGTTACATGGTTGTGTAGTATTTGAAACATACCAATACTGGATGAATCTGGAATATCCAGGAAGATGACCCAGTAAATCACTGCAAGAAATTTGGGGGTATGGATGAATGAGTAAAGGAACTACAAGCCCATCTTTAACTATATCTAAGGGCCGGGAAGATGGCTCAGTAGAATAAGTGCTTCCCTGGCAAGCTCAAGGGCCTGAATTCAGTCACCGGTTCCGCCATCAATCAGTCAATCAATCCATCAGTTTTATAAAAAATATCTTTTATGAGAATCTTTAACTCAGTAATTGATGGTTTGTTTCTCAATATTTGTGGAGATTAATCAAGTGTATCCAAAAGGAAAGAGATTTTTAAATTATACTAGCATTCAGTATTTTTCTTCAAGCCTGTAAGGCTGTCCGAAGACTGATTGTGATGCCCATGTCAAGGGTGGCGAGATGAGCCTCACCTGCAGGACAGACTGGAGTTAATGTTGGAGCCTGTCCCCTGGGTCCAGTCTTGACGGTGCCTCTGGTGGGCTGAGGGTGTGGGGTCCTTTCTTGCTTGGCCCGGGGTCCTGCGCGTTGCCTCTGCTGCCCTTGGTAGGCGCTCAGCTCTGCTGTGTTCTTTGCAGTTTGTGTCCTTAAAAGTGACTACAAATTATATGTGGATACATTGCATGTATTCAGTATGTGTGGATGTATGTGTGTGTATTCAGAAAGCAACATTAAATTCATCTGACTTTCAGATTTCCAAGCAATAAAAAGAAACATAAACTAGAAAAACAAAAGTATTTGAACTTCCCCCTTTGAAAATTCTGTACATAAAGAAGGGTGAAAACTAAGTAGTTTGAATACTGACGGACCTTTTTATAAGACTGTAAGAAGATTTTTAATTCATTAGTAGGAGCATTTACAGATGTTAGAAATAAAAAAGTTGAGATCCTAGAAATTTTAGGATAAAAAAAGAGTTTTTACAGAAAGGAAAGCATGCAGATATATAGATTTCTTTTAAAGTTAGAGATTCATCATCATAAAAGTACAATAAAAATAACCTAAGTTAAGACATAAATTATCAAGCTACATTCTACAAATAGGCTTAATGCTTTGATTCATTTTTCCTTGGTTCATAGACCCTGACTGACTGTCTATCTCAACAGATGTTTCTGTCTGGATTTCACCCCCAGCAAAACAAAGTTGGCAGAAGACAAGTACGCGAGCTCTCGTTGTAGTTGGCATTAACTGTATACATTTGTAGTCTGTCTTAATGGTACAAACCTCTAAATTGGAACCCAATTAAATAAAGTTGGGGCGTCGAGAGATAGCTCAGCAGACTACACGCCTGCCTAGGCAAGCACAGGGACCAGCGTTTGATCCCCACACCACATGCAGCGCCACACCCATCCCCAGGTGTGCTGAGCCCGCCTCAGAGTCTGGATGTGGTGGCATACGCCTGTAATCCCAGTGCTGGGGAGGCTGAGAAGAGCGTCACCACAAGTCCGAGCTGCATAATGAGACCCTGCACCAAATACATTAAAAAAAAAAACCTTTGAAATAAATAAATGTTATATTCAATAAAGGAATCCCATTGGTCTCATTGTGGGACCTATATTTTAAAAATTACACTCATTGTTTGAGTTTTAAAAGTAAAATATCTTGGAAGTTTATCTTCTCTTTTGATGAGTACTAGCATAATGTTGTTTTTCCATTTGCTCACACAGCTGAAAATATTTGTTTGCTACTTTGCAGAAATTGCTTCAGCTCCTGGCATATGCTGAGAAATAGATTTCCCAGGGAACTAAGTCATCTACCACTAGAAATAATGGAAATCTATATAGAGTCATGATCCCAAGTTAGGATAATTAAAGGAAATATGAGTTTTAAATCATGTGTAATAAAGTTGTAGTTTGCTATTCCTGTGTGATTTTATGTGAGTTCCATAAATGTGTACTAAAGTTATCTGCTTCAAAGCTAATAAAAACCTCAGGTCCTCCTGTGAGAGTGACGTCTATGGGAAGAGAATATTGAGATAAACAAGTGTTGTGGATGTATATTGCAATTTAAAGCTTGCCGCTTGAAACTCAGACTTACGTTTTCAGATCATACAGCTTTGGCAAATGCATTCTCGGTATCCTTCCTTAAAAATTGTTATATTGTTACTCAGTGGATATTGACGACTTCTATACTTGCCTGGCTTGAGGGGGGTGTTTATTAAAGGATGGTACATGTCAGTATCAGATAGCATTTATCAGATGTTAAATCATAGGATACTCTAGAGAGTTCAAGCAGTAAATGAAGTACAACAAAATATTGTACTAACCTTGTAGTAAACAGATAAATCAGCCACAGTTTGTGAGCACTTAGGGGGTAGAGTATTTAAATGGAGACTCAAGTGGCTGGGCCTAAGACCTTGACAGGTGTGTATTTACAGGAGCAGTTGGTGTGAAATGAGCTCTAGGGAAGGAAGCGGAAAGCAGGCAGAGGGGCTGGGTGGGCAGCTTGGGGCGTGGTGTCCAGCAAAGAGAAACAGACTTTGTGGATAAATCGCTCTGAGCTTAGCATAGTACCTGGCACTCACATGTGGTCAGCTGGTACTTCTGGGTGAAGAATTGAGCAGCTATTTAAAGAGGAATATGCTGAATGACTGATAGTCGTCCACTGCTGGTCATCCCAACAGCAGGATTGTTAAACAGTAGCCAAGACCCTCTTGACCTCTGTCTGACTTCTCTCCCCTTTTTTCTAATTGCCGCTGCTACCAGTTAAAGCCAGACTATAGTGAAATACTCTAGTCTTATACCTCACCCTGTTGTCTATAGTTTTTCATACCCTGAATTCTTTATGGAAGACCTTGATTTTGTCCTGAGTGCTTTGTGCATAGATTTTTACCAGTTTTTTCTAAGGGTCTTTTGGAATATCCTAATAGCATGTTTAAAGATCTGATAGCACATTCTAAAACACATTCTAAATTTGGGAATACTGGATGGCACCCTTATATACATTCTCCTCCTTCTAAAATTGGATTCCGTTTGTTTTCTTGGAAGACGAGTGCTTGAGTGTTTATTCTTAAATATTGGCAGTCTTCGGCGAGGAAGTAGTACATCCGGATGCGCTGCCTAAATGCTTCCTACAACCCACGCTGGGCTATGGGCGTGCTGCTAATGGCAAGTGGTTTTCTCCTTCTGTCTTAGGTACCTGAATGCAATTCAGACGATGTGTCCGCATACCCTCCGCTACCTGACCACTGCAGTCATAACAAACAAAGATGTCCGCAAACGCCGGCAGGTGCTGAAAGACCTGGTGAAAGTCATTCAACAGGTGACACTGCGACTGCTGCTGGCCTTCCTAAAGCACCAAAGCTGAGATTGGACCTGTTTTTTCCTGAAATAAGCGCTCGTGCTTCACAAAGGGCAATGCCTTTTTAAAAGCTTATGGGGAGAGGCTGGGGCCATAGCTTTAAACCGAATATGCTATTAATAGTTCCAAAATTGGCCCCAAGCTGTGACTTTGCTGGTTGCTACTTGGTGAGCTTACAGGAAAGAGAAATAAGAAAAAGGAAAGAATTTAAATCTTTCTCTGATATAAAAATAATGAAACAAAGAAGTAATTGTTGTCCAGTTGGGCCCAGATACCTTTCAACCTGGGGCTGTTCACCACTGTTTATGACCTAAGAGACTCATTATCATCAGGAAATCTGAAAACTTTGGAATGACTGGGTTGGGAATTTAGGGAACTTGGTTTGGGAGCCATATAAGCTTAGGGTGTGATCGTCACTTAGTATGGGAGCTGTGGTCTTGAGAACGTGGCACCGTGCAAGACTACTTACTGGGAGTGAATGATGAACGAAGGAAGGAATGGTAAAGCAGAAAACGCGACCATTGAGGTATGATGGGGCAGTCTACTAAACATAGCTCTAACTCGGCATTTGATTTCATTTTATAGGAGTCTTACACATATAAGGACCCAATTACAGAATTTGTTGAGTGTTTGTATGTTAACTTTGACTTTGATGGGGCTCAGAAGAAGCTGAGAGAATGTGAATCAGTAAGTGTTTTTACTTAAGAACACTGATGCTCTTTTGCAGTTTTGGTAATTGTAGATTTAATCTTGCAGTGCCTTAAGTAATGAACTAATTATATCAGAAGTATGTTGCTCTGCAAATGACAGATTATTTGGGAATATGGTGGGGTATCATGTTGGCCTTAAATACTTGGAGGGTTTTAAGTGTGCAGGTAAATCTTTAATTTCATGTATTGAATGAGCAAGCGTGTGCAGTATTTCACATGTACAGGCAAGCTCACTTTGAATTACATGTTCCAAATGTGGCTATTTTATTTCATAGATGGGATTATCCTTATAATTTTTCACAATAATATTAAACGTTCTTTTAAACAAGGCAATTTGTGGTCATTTCAAATTGTGTAGCTATTATATAATGTTGGTTAGTAGAAATTAATGTTCTTTGAGAGCAACTGTAAAGTTACATTAGAGTGGTTTCGAATTAGTTATTAAGTTTTAAGAAACGAAACAAAGAACTTGAATGTAGCTACATTTTGCAGACTTACACATTACATAGTTTTAACTCAAATTTTGAAACAAAATAGCCATTTTGTTGATAAAAGTCTGAAATCATTTTTCTCTAAGACTAAAAATACACAAATAGAGGTGATTCTCAGACATTAGACAAGTAGAAAATTAGAATACATTTTGATAATCTTTGTTTTTATGGTGAGATAATGTCATTAAAATAAATACTTGTATTGGTGTCTATTCAGTATGCTAGGTATGGAGGCTTTGTGAACCCACAGGAGTCAGGAGGCCCTTATTACTGTCAGGGAAGAGTGTTGTGTTTTAATTGTATTACCTGTGGAGTAGGAACCTCCCTCTGCATCATTATCTTCATCATTGTTATTGTCTGTGGTACTCCCTGTCTATTTTTTTCTGTTGCAGAGATAGTCTTTGCTTAATTACTTGTTCTGAGCAGTCTGGAAGGGAGTTATATGTTGGCCAGTTTTAGTTAGTGTACGTGCTACGAAGCTGTCACAGGAAGTGTGTTGTCTCAGGGTGTAGGCGGAGTATTAGCAAGACCAGGTGGTGGGTGGCTCTCGGCCTGCACTCGAGTGGGAGGAGACCTTGTAGGGTGGGAGTCCTGCTACTGCTTATGTGAAGATAGCTCTAGAAAGTGCCCGATGTAAACTCAGATGGTGGACTTGTAGTGAGTGGAGCAGTAAGTGAAACAGACCGTAAAAGTTCTTAAAAATAGCTTGTTGGCATTGTTAATTTTTTGTTTTCCATTTTACACACATAGGTCCTTGTGAATGACTTCTTCTTGGTGGCTTGCCTTGAGGATTTCATTGAAAATGCTCGTCTCTTCATATTTGAGACTTTCTGTCGTATCCACCAGTGTATCAGCATTAAGTAAGAACCCTGGTTTGATTCATATTCTGTGCTTTTAATTTCCTAGAAATTTCCATGTATTTAAAGTGAAATTTAATAGCATTTCAGTTAATGGGAGCTTTGTTTCTCGGGTTGGAAGAAAAGAAAATAATTTGATAGTGGCTTGTGCAGATCCCGACTTGCGTTTGAGTTCTGGGGCGCTGCCCGCGCTCAGTAGTTCTTCAGTTTCACGTGTGGTGGCACTCCCTCAGTTTCGGAAGGGCAAGTTGGAGGCAGTGTGGGTTCTCCATTAGCTTTTTAAGGAGTAAATACTATTAGACTATGATGTAGAGAGAAAAATAAGCAGCTTTAAGTGGTTTTCAGCAGTAGTTTAAATAAGGGTTAGTCCTTTGAAAATCAAATTCTGTTGAAAGCCCACTCCATTTGGTAATCATTTCTACAAATTAAGTTTGTTTTATTTGATTATATCTGAGTTTTATTCTAAACTTTTATGCCATCCTAAAATGTTGAAACCTTGAAAAATTATGGTAAATTTTAGATACAATTTTATGTTGTGTGAGAAAATTATGAAATGTACATAACTTATAAAACTAATTTTCCATATTAGAGTTTGAAAAATAATTACTGCCATTTGACCACAGATGAAGTCCAATATAAAACACAAAAACTTAGTACTGTAATGTCTGCCTCGGAGGAATTGTCTGCAGACCACATTCTTCTCTAATGCTCGTTGTCTCGCTGAGGGACCCACGTTTGGTTGCCTGAGGTTAGCACCGAGGTGCTTCTTCAAAGTTGGAGATGTGGTGTGATCCTGGGGCTGTTCTCTGGGGATGAAATCTTTGCTCCATGTGTACTACTATCTAGGCTTGCGCACATGAGTCTTGACATCCGATTCTTCTAATCAATACATCGTATTCCTGATGCATGACAGTTTGTGAGGTGAAGAGATAGGTACGTTATTTGTGGGACTTTGCACAGTAGATAATTTGACCATCAATCTTTATTTTTAAGATGTGTAATAAGGGCGTACAAAGGGTTAGTATTAGCATTTTATTTTTGTGGAATTTCCTTCATTCACATAAGAATATGGTCACTTGAGGTTTTCTTTTTGTTTTATCTAATTTCTTTACCTCTGTTGCAAGCCTTTTGAAAGCTGGTTCTCTTGCATGGTTGACACCTTTTTTTTGTTACCATCTTTAGTATCTAATATGTTTTGTACAGTATAATATAAAGACTATTTGTTAAATGAATAAATTATTTTGTTTTTATCTTAACATCTTTGCACATGATAATGCTGTTTTACTTTTGTCTAGGTACTATGGGTAGGAAGGTTCGCTCTCATTCTGGCTCTCACTTTAGTAATTCTGAGATCTTTCATTATTTAGTTTCTCTCAACTCAGGTTACTGTGTCTGAACAGTGCAGAAGTCCTGCAGATTGCATCCCGTCTGCTCAGGATATCTAGGCCACTTTCCCATCGCTGAGTGTGTAGCTCAAGGAAGATAGTAGACTAGGATTGTTTGTGTGCATGTTTAGGCAACCTCAGCGTCACCCAAGGATTTTTTTATATTTATCTTGATATAGATTTTTATTTCTTCTTTAGTCTTAGTTTTTGCTAGAGAGTTTCCACAGACATTTGCAGGTTAACTTTGGAGTAGATTTCCAAAATCTAGAAATGGTTTTTCTTCTTGTGATAAAATTTGCTTTCACATAGGTTGTTGAAACCATTTTCTTTTCTTTTTTTAAATGGCTACCTGTGGAATATTTTTCTAACTTGGATAATTGAAAGTCCATGAGATTTTTAAAAGTACATAGATGAATGTGTTTTTTTCAAATACCAGAGAGTTTTTGAGCTAGAAAAAGTTGTAGAGAACTTGTACTCCAGTGCCACACCGTAAGGACTGTCTTAGAACAGCTTTGAGCATGGTGCTCTGCAGAGGCGCACCTGATCCCTTCTGAACCATGGCTTGCACATCTGGAGTGTCCAGCACACCTCACACTGAGGAACAGTGGGGCTTGTTTTCAGAGACACCATTACATGTTTAAGTGAGTACTGGCCGATCAGAGTAGACCTTTACCTGGCTTATCCTGGAGTGCTGAATGGCCTTTCTCCTGTTAGGACACCTCATTGGTACCCTAAGACTTTCAGTTTTGTAAACATTGGCTCTGTACAACTTCATTACTTTGGGGCTGGGAAACTCAAGACTTGGACATTAAGTTGCTTGGGTCCTTTTAAATGACAGGGCCTAAGCCAGTAGGTTTCTGACACTCATTACCCAAAGGATAAAGATGAAAAAATGAAATCCCCAAGTCATGATTTAATTTGTGTTTCAGAATCACTGTAGAGTTTTGATTCAGAAACATAGGTTTTTGTGTAGCTACCTGTAATGTTGTGTTACTCTGTCGCATTTCACAGGGCTGCTGTGCCATACCCTGGGTGGTTATTCCAAAACACAGACAGCATGAACACCGCATACCTGATCACCAGTGTTCAACCATGTAATTGCAGCTTGCTAGAGTACTACAGTGACAAGCCAGTTATTTAATATCTTTATTATATAGTGAATGAGGTAGGCTTATTCGTGTTTTTAAAGCTGCTTTAAAAATACAGTGGCTCAAAATGGTATTTTAAGTCTTCATGTTGGACTTCTTATTTCAGACTTTTAAGACTTACAATTCACAGAAAATGATCAATGACACTAATACTTAGCTTTAGCCAGCATGTGGGATATCTTGGCCACTTTCCCATTGCTGGTACAAAACACCTAGGGCTTGTACCCTAAAGGAGGAAAGGTTTATTCACTTTGGGGTCTGCTGGTTCCAAGCCAGTAATAGCAAGGCAGAAGCAGGAAGAGCTGGTCGCCCCACTGCAGCCAAACAGCAGAGAAAAGGGGGCCAGGGCAGGCACACGCCACAGATCACACCCGGCCAGGCCATAGCTCCAGTCCACACATTCACCAGTGGACTTACCCAGATGCATGTGGCCACCGTGGCCCTGCCACCACCCACATGTGGGCTCTGGGGACAGTCTAGATCTAAACCATAATGTGATGAGCAGCTACTCTCTGGTCTAGAGGTTTTTAAACCCAGTTTTACATTGAAATCACCTTGGAGAGTTAACAATTTAAAAAGAAGAGGCTTTCTGTAAAAGGAGATTCACATGTGTCCTGTACACACTGGCTCCACACAAGGAATGTAAGCATCATGCACTACAAACGTGTGTTAGACAGAAAGAGAAAGGAGGGAAGGGAGGCAAAGAGAAATTCAAAACAAAATAACTTTTGTGACTCAAGACTAGAGAATCTGAATTGAAAGTTCTCAGTGATTTCTTTAGCGGTGGTCCTTGGAGAACCCTTGCTCTCTGTAAAGTTGTGATTCTGTCTATACTTTAGAATGAAGTGGGAACTTTAAAAAGAGAAATATTGATGATAATTGAGTTAACCCTAATTCCTCAAAAAGCACTGAGGGAGACTCTAGCTTTTATACTCTATTAATACCAAAGCTTCTCTATATAAGTCTTTGCAAAACTTTAAAGCCTTAAAGCTTTAACATGACTAGATCGGTTGTAAGAAATAATAGATTTCTATGCTCTTCCCTAATGCCGCAACATCTTGCAAAAACCTGAACAAAATCTTGAAAAGCTCCGTGTTAAGCATTGGTATGTCCAAGGTGCAGAGTACTTCTGCCGCCCCCCCCCCCGGGACCCTCAAGCTGCCCTTTCAGAGTGCAGCACTGCGCTCCCTCCACCTCCTTATGTGGCAGCCACACTTCCCTTCTCCATTGCTCTAATTTCATTTCAAGAGTGTGCAAAGCTTTTCTGAATGGCCATTAGCTCTAAAGATGGCACCAGTGGTACAGTCTAGCATGCAGTGGCCCAAGTTCAAACCCTAGTACCACAAGTATGAATAAAGACATTATAAAATAGAGGACAACATTGAAAGAAGACTATTACAGTTTAGTAATAAAGAGCACAAGAGTTTGTACGAAAGCTGTTGAAAGAAACCCTACACATTGCCAGACATAGGAATGTAAGAAGGATCCTGTCAAAAAGCTTATAGTAAGAAGAAAAAGCAGACACTGAATACGTGCAGAAATAAATATAAAACTGCAAATTACAATAGGTTTTTGAAGGGCGGTGTAGAGATGAACAAGAATTACATGGACAAATTTTGTATATTAGAAAACCCAGAGAAATAGTTTGTTAGATACCTTTAAGTGGCGCATCTCTAAGCCTCAGACTAGACTTATTCTCACTGAATATTAATTAGGATACATTATTCCTTTCACTGGCCCTTTCTGACTTCTCCCTCTAATTGGGGTGTACTTGATACTCTTTTATTGTTTTGAGGAGGTAGGGTGGGGAAGATGTATCTTGGGCCTCTTTTTCCTTTCCCTGAAGGACATATGTCAAATGATGAATAGTAAGATAAAACCCATGGTTTATCGAATAGCTCTTTCCCTTTGTAATTTGGAACATTTTCTATTAATAGATTTCTTAATTAAATAGCTACAAATACATAGGATAGTCATACTTTTATAAAAGTACATGTTGAAAATGTTTTTATCAGCTTATATACTGATAAGTATATAATATTGTAGATTTGTACAATAAGTTATATGTCTGTTTACCATAAAATATGCAACATCTGTCACAAAAGTTACTATGATAGGGTTTAATTTAGGATAGCTCAGTAGGTTATCAGCTATAGTATGTGTCTGAAATTTAAAAGCTGTGCTATAATACTTCTTGGGCCCATTTTCAGTTGTAGATTAAAACAAAATATGAAAGTTATATTTCAGATGCATATGATAAACATGTTGGAGCATACATACAGGATTAGACTTATTACAGAAATAAAAAGGTATGCCCTCACATGGAGATAGTTTCAAAAGACTACTACTGAAGATGCTAGGAAGATGAGAGAATTTTTAATTGTCACATGCAGCATTAAGATTTTTCTCCTGATTATTTTATTTCCATCTAATCTCAGACCCAATTCCTGCTTAACAGTTATTAAATTACTTTTCATTGCGTATTACAAAAACTTAAAAGACTGAAGAGTACCTTTTAAAATTTTATTTTAGGGAATGGTCTACAGGGTGTTCAGGTTCTCACTACTAGATTGGACTTGGAGTGATCCGCCTGTTATCGCCTCCCAAGAGCTGGGATTACAGGCGCATGCCACCACGCCCAGTCTCCACTGCCATCTCTGCGCCTCCCAGGGTTGGGGCTGGCACCGCAGGCCCGGGGATCGAATCCCTGGCCCCTGAGCTATTTGGCTGGCCCCAGTTGAAGAGAACTTTTCTTCAGATTTGTTGATTACAGTCTTCTGTGAAAACCAAGACTGTAGGTTCTCAGTTCTGAATGCAGCAGTACTTGAATTGTGATTATCAAATAGGAGATGGAAAGCCATGTTGTATAAAGTGACAGTTAATAAAACCTGACTGTAGCTCTTTATTTACCCAAGTCTTTGTTGCTCGGTGGGGGAGAGGTAGGAGCAGGGAAACCATCTAAAAGTTTGAGCATTGAAGATGTGATAGAAAGCCAGCCTTGAGTTGCTGAGGCCCCAGTCGGATCCCTAGACTGGACTTCTATGTCTTATGATCCTAAGTTGCACTGCTGGCATTAATTACTGCCCAGAAACAAAATGCAGCGTCTGACTGTGCTGGAGGCAAAATATATTTAATTTCAGAAATTGAACTGAAGATGGAATACTAATATTTCTTTGTCTTTTGAAACATTGTGCAGTTTAACATTCAGCATCATGTTTTTATAGTGACTGAGCAGGAAAATTATTTTAAGATTCATGAAGGTGATTTACAAAAATTTCTTTGAGTAATCTCTTCTTAAATCTCCAGAGCAGAATTTGTAACCCTTTTGTATGTCACATGGCTCCCTCCAGTTTTTCTTTTTACATTTAAATTGGCTTATATGTTCTAGGAATTGAGTGTTAATGTCTGTGTATAAATAAATATGCTCTTAAAACATTACGCATGCATGCACAGATAGTCTCCGTCGGCTGGGTGATTGATGCCTTCCTGTAGCCCTGATAAGTCAAGCACTGCAGTGGTCCTGTGCAGCGTGACAGTAAATTGGAAAAACAAAAAATACACCGCGATTGACTTTGGAAGTGTCTTAGATCAAGACCTCCCCGTCTTGCTCGCTCCTCAGTTGCCATGTAAGCTGTGCAGTGTACAGCTCCAGCGGGCGCCCAGAGTGTACTGCACAGGAGTAGCTGACGGCCGAATGCCACTGGTTCTAGTTAACACTTACAGATGCTCTGAGCAGGCTTAATCTTGACATTTCTCCCTTAACTTGGTGCTTGCTGAGCACCTTTTAGGGAACCAGAAGGATTTCTATAAGTTCTTTCTATAACTGTGGTGGCTTTCTCATGAGGCTCTTTAGGTATGACTGGTGCTGTGGAAACAGTTGAAGACAACAGGCACAATCATGGGCAGTGCAGTGCAGATGGTCGGGGTCACAGATGGAAGAGAACATGACCCAGAAATACCTCAGAGTCCTTGTGCACAGTGTGTGGCAAAACATGAAGTTCAGGCCCAGTTAATGAATGTTGCTGTTTTTATTGTTTTCCCTGCTTAGTATGCTGGCAGATAAATTGAACATGACTCCAGAAGAAGCGGAGAGGTGGATTGTGAATTTGATTAGAAACGCGAGGCTGGATGCCAAAATTGATTCTAAATTAGTGAGTATGCTGTTGGTTATGATTCCTGCTAGATAACAGTTACTTCATACTTCTGGCATTTTTAATGAGAACATTTTATGCTATTAAGAAGTTATATCGTTTGCTTTGTTTTAATGTGTAATAGTTCCTTGGAGGCAAAGCAACCAGGTTTTCTTGCTGGCTAGTACTGTTACCTCTGCATGGTGTATAGAAAAGTACAGGGGATGGTCCTAGATTACTGTGACACCATGTTCATAACGAGTGGCCCTCTGGTCGTTGACCTTAACAGGAACAATTTCCTTCCCTTTGATTTTAGGGTCATGTGGTCATGGGGAACAATGCAGTCTCACCTTATCAGCAAGTGATTGAAAAGACTAAAAGCCTCTCTTTTAGAAGCCAGATGTTGGCCATGAATATTGAGAAGAAGCTTAATCAGAACAGTAGGTCAGAGGTAAGAGCCATACTTTCTCTATTTTGTCTGGAATTTAGCAGTAATGTAATATAATTGTTTCATGAACTTTTTTTTCTCAGAAGCTTTGAGAACATGTCAGTATTAGTAATCTGATTTGGTATTTCTTTTTAAGGTTCGGAACATTTTTGTTTTAGAGATTACTAAACTGAGAAAAATTTTCTCAGAGATGTAGAGTACATATTAGTCAAAGAAACTGAAAAAATTGTGCATTCATCATTTATAACTTTTTCAAGTGCTTGAGGCACATGTTCTTTCTAAATGTAAAGAAACAGTTTGGCAGAAGTTTAATGGTATTGGTTCATGCTGATCTTGTACAAAATTTTATCTTTTATTTGAGATTTATATTTAACTGTCAGAAAATAATTCCCCTGGAGGCTGATTATTAGATATTGAAAGAACCAAGTGGATGTCAGACTTTATAAGGTAGAAGTTGTTAGGAAGAAGTTGTATGTTCAAGGACTCCAGTGAAAGTTTAGGATCAGGTTTATTTCTTTAGACTAGTGCTTAAGTTTTAAAAGAAAGACAAATTATAATGTTATGCTCCAAATAAAATTTTTTTATGTGTTGCTTTTTTTTGGGTATGGTTTATCATCTATTTCTATTGATTATTGCTTCATTTTTGATGATTCTGTCATTGTTATATCAGTGGCTAAAGACTGACTAAATGGTATTTGTGCTGTATCACCTCTATGTTAGTTGAGAAAGTATCTGGTTTTTTCTTTTTTTTTAACTGTGTCAATTTCTTCATACATATTTTAGGCTCCTAACTGGGCAACCCAGGATTCTGGCTTCTATTGAAGAACTGTAAAGAAAACATGGAAAAACATGAAATAATAAAACCATTATGTAAAGGGTAATACACATTTTAGAAGCAATTACTGTTCAGTGTAAATTTTGGAGACTTTCAATAAAATTGGCTGTGGTTCATTGTGTCTTTCTGTGACTGTCCTCATGTGTATAAGCTTTTAACTTTTAATCTGGAAGAATTACACACTCATAAGAAGTTGCATAGGCAGTGTGCAGAGGCCCGCTGTGTAAGCTGAGCCAGGCTTCGCCTCTGCTGCTGTGGTGGAGTCTCGGCGCCCAGACAGTGCTGTGAGCGCAACGGTGCCCCTGCAGTCGGGGTGCAGCACGCTCTTCAGGTCTCGTTTCTGCCCTTTTCATAGCCACTTTAATTTCTCGCAGCCACCACTTCACCTTCACAGTTGTTTTGTAATTGGGAGAATGTTGCACAAGTAGAATTAGCGTGAGCCCCTGTATCCATGTGTTCTGCGTCTGCAGAGTAAGTTGGTACTGATCATCTCCCTGTGGTGGCTCTCTGCGCAGCACAGCGTAACAGCTTCCATGACCCTTGCATTGTGTGAGGAGGCATTGCAAACAACCTAGGGGTGACTTAGACTAGTTCGTATGCACGCTCCGCTCAGCTTGAGGGACTTGGGCACTGAACTGTGTAGGTCTGTGTAGATGAGACCTTGTAGTTGTGTTTTTGTTTTGTTTTTTCATTCTGCCTCTGAGATCTGTCCTAATTGTTATATGGCTCAGTGTTCATGCTTTTTTTTATTGCTGGACAGCATTCTGTTGTATTGGTATTCTATGTGGTTCAAGCATGTGGACCAATGAAAGATGTGGTAGTTTTTAGTTTGGGGTTTTTGTAAAGCTAGTCCTTCATTCCTTCATTTCTTTTTTTTTTTTTTTTTTTTTTTTTTTTTTTTTTTTTTTTTTTTTTTTTTTTTTTTT
>NDGN011277354.1:0-23512 GCA_002564285.1 Tympanoctomys barrerae | reverse complement strand
TCCAGTACCACCACGCCAGCACAGGTCCAGTACCACCATGCCAGCACAGGTCCAGTACCACCATGCCAGCTGCTTACAAAGAGTTTTAACTGGCAGGTTAAAAGCAGACAGGCTGGAGTCCGAGGGTCCCTACACAGCTCAGGTGGGTGTGGCATCCACGGGGGAGGCCCAGCAGCTAGGTCCAGCCCTCCCAAGGGGAGGCGGTTGTCCAGCAGACAGCTGGTTGGTCACTTGAGGAACGGGGGTGACACTCCAGCCAGGGTGGTCATGGGCAGCGCAGTGGAGGAGTGGTGGGGACCAGCAGTGCTGATAAGGGCTCTCCTTGGGGGAACAGCAGGTGACTCTTCTCTGTGGCCTGTGGGAAAGCCTGCCAGGGCTTACAGAACTGGAGCCAGCTTCTGTTCTGATTAAGTTAACCTTGTACCAGAAATTCTTTTTTTGCTTGTATTTTTGAGATAGTCTCACTATGTAGCCCAGGCTGGCCTTTACCTCACTGGGATCCTCATGCTTAGCTTCTGAAGTGCTGGGATTATGAGCGTGCGCTGCCATGCCCAGCTCTGTAGTGAATTAAGTGAATTATAGTCCTTATAATTAAAACTTTTAGGGCTGGGGAAGATAGTTCGGCTGCCTGGCAAGCTCAGGGACTCCAGTTTGTTCCCCGGTACCACATGCCATGCTGGCCTGAAACTGGATGTGGTGGTGCATGCCTGTAATCCCAGTGCTGGGAAGGTTGAGACAGAAGGGTCACAACGAGTCTGAACTGCATAGTGAGATCCTGTATCAAATAAATAAATAAACTTTTTTTTTTTTTTTTTTTTTTGCAGTACTGGGGACTGAACTCAAGACCTTGCGCTTGCCAGGCAAATGCTTATTCTACTGAGCTATCTCCCCGGCCCAAGATAAATAATTTTGAAAAAGAATTTTAGCTGGTAGTGGTGCATGACCCTAGTCCCAGTACTTGGGAAACTGAGGCAAGAGTATCATCTAGAATTTGAGGCCAGTCTATGATATGTAGCAAGCCATCACACAAAAAAAGTCACCGCAATTCTCTGCCCAGGGCATCACCCTCTTAGCAGCAAGGGTAAACCTGAGGGGGCTGCTGACCCAGTAAGTACTTGCTAGTCAGGGTGCTGGCGACGCAGGCTGCTCCTCTGTACGTGGCTTGCTTGTCCCTTTGTGTCTGGGGTGAGCCCAGTCTCTGCACAAGCAGCCTGTCCTACAGTCCCCTCTACTGAGTGGCAGGTCACCTGCTGGACAGACCCCAGCCCTCTCTAAGGCATGGGGGATGGGGCGGTTGTTGTTGCAAGGCCAGGTCGGCCCGGAGGTCAGCAGTGCCAGAAGAGACCAGCAGGGGGTAGCAGAGGGCAGAGAGGGACAGGATCAACCTCTCCTCCCTTGCCCACCTGGGACCGTAGGCTAAGGCAGTGGGCGTCCTGCTTGGGATGCGCGAAGAGCGCACCCTCAGGAATGTCTGTGGGCCCCCCATTCCCTCCCGGCTCCTCTGCAGGGGTAGGCGACCCCCCGCAAGTGGGTGGAACACAGCCCCGCCCACACCGGCCTCAGACCACCCCCAACCCCTGCACCCGGGAGCCCGGGAGGCAGCGCTGGGCCGGGGCTCCGACGGTCTTTCCCAGAAGCCGCAGGGGAGGGGGTCACTGCCACACCACCCGGAGCTTTGTCAGTACCGGCCTGATCCCCCGCCTCTCACCCTCATGATCTCCTGCCCTCACCAGCCCCACCCAGAGGCCGCTCCAGCTGGGCCACAAGAAATGGGTGCCTCGGCCTCAGGGGGCGTCAGCCCTAGTTTCTGCTGTTTGTCCCGGGTGGGGGACAGGTGAGGTGCCCTGAGCGGCCCTTAGAGCAGGACAGAGGCAGAAGCCCAGGAAAGAGCTTTGACAGACCCACTCACCTGAAAATCCCATTCCTTGCTTTATTGTCTGTGTCTGGGGCCCCCAGGCCAGAAGTGTGGGCAGGGGACCAGGGTGCTTCGTGTGGGGGTCACAGGATCCAGGTTTGGGCCTCACAAACCACAAGCCGGATGTCCCTAGCCCAAGAACTGCTCCACCTTCTTGCACCGAAACGGTGCTCCCAGCCCTGCTCTTGGGGCAGAGCAGCCGTCCTAAACCCCTTTCCTCCTTCCTCAGCCTGAGCTACGACTCCCGCTCCCGCTGCTTCCTTCTCCCTCCCGCACTACCGCCCTCCAGGCCCCCCAACCCGCCAGCCTCCATGGCCGCCCAGTGTAGCGATCTCTGCCTCCTGGCTTCCTGGTCTGTAACTCTGGCTTGCCCCAAGGCGGCCTGTGAGGCCTGGTGCCCTGCCACCCACATGGCTTCCTCCAAGGGCAGTGGGTACTCAGGCTTGGAACCAGCCCTCCAGGTCCTCGTAGACCTGGCCTCTGGGCAGGTAAGGGTAGCGGGCACAGATGGTGCAGAAGCGCTCCCTCCAGTCGGTGAGCAGCCGCACACGCAGCTGCTCACGCCAGGCAAAGAAGCTTCTGTACTGGCTCTCGTTCATGCTGGTGAGGAAATCTGCAAGCTCACGGGTGGAGCTGAAGTCATCCACATGTACAAAGGCATCAGGGGGCACAAAGGCCTCGTAGGTGGCCCGTGGCGGCCCCAGCACCACAGGCACAGTGCCAGCCCACAGCGCGTTGCGCCAGAACTTCTCCGTGATGTAGTCTCGGTGCTGAGAGTTCTCAAAGGACAGGTAAAAGTGGTACCGGGCCACAGTGGGCACCAGACAGTCCGAACATAGTGGCCGCCCACTGGCACGCCCAAACACATCCACCCGCAGGTGGCGTGCCAGCTGCCAATACACTTGGGCACGCTGCTGCCGCTCCTGGAAGTTGCTGACCACCCAGGCAGCCAAGTGGCTCTTGGGTGGCAATGGGGGTGCTGGGCCTGAGCGGGGCTCCAGGCGGCCATAGGGCACGAAGATGTCTGAGTCACTCCGGTAGCTCAGCACCCAGTTGAAGATGCCCTGGAGGCGACGGAGCCCGTGTGTGTGGCTGGGAGATTCCATGGAGGCCCAGACCCAGGGCTGCCCACGTGGCCGCTGTGCCAGAGGCAGGCGGGCCCGCCGGGTCTGCAGCTCGCGGTGGTGGAAGACTACCACATGGGCACTGGGCAGTAGGCTTCGGTTAGTGCTCAGGAGACAGTGGGCCACGCCGTAATGGGTGCAGGTGTCACCCGGGAGCTCTGGGGGCTGGTCTGTGAAGGGCCATTGCCAGATGAGAATGGTGAGGGTGGGCTGGGGTGCTGGCACATGCCCTGGGGCTGGTCCTAGGAGCCGCAGGAGCCAGAAGCCCGAGAGCATGGCTCCTACTACCAGGCCCCCCCAGGCTCGAAGCTTCCTGGTAGGGCCTCGTCCTGCAGCAGGACAGGAAGACAGGCTGTCATCCCAAGCTCAGAGACATGCGCGGGTCCCCTATGCCTTACCGCCCCCATCCTCTGTATGGCAGACACTCACCAGCATTAGTCATCCAGAGCCTCCTGGAATCAGTCACCCAAAAATCCGAGGTTCTCAAATCACAGCAGCCACCTTGACAGTGGCCCCTGCAATCACGGCTCCGCCCAGACTCAGCATGTGCCTGGAAGCCCTCTTCTTTTATCTGCCCAAAGTGAGGGCAGCCAGGAGGCCTTCCCACTGCAGCACTGCCCCACCCCTGCCCCCCAGCCTCTGGCGTCAACCACTGTCCCCACCTCCACCCCCAGCTGTCAGGAGTTGAGTTGGCGTTGGTGACAGGAAGAGCCTCAAGCTAGGCCCCCTGCTCACCCCTACTCGGCTCCAGATAGGCCCAGAGACTACCAGCTGTGTGCAAGGAGGAGGAGGAAGGGGCCCAGTTTCCCCAGGAGAGGTGCCCCTGTAGGCACCCCAGTGGTGGCCCCTCCTCAGATGGGCACTGCACCGCAGGTGCCATCTGCACAGCTTGGCTGCCCAATGAGAGCAGGTGCACTTCCCTGAGAGGCAGCAGCCCCCCCCCCCCGCGGCGTCACCCACTTCCCTGCTCTCACCCTGTGCTGGTCACGCTCTCCCAGGCCCCCCCAGGTGCCCCAGAGGTGTGTGCTCAGCAATTTCAGGAGGCTGAGGTTTCTTACAGGGCACCCCACCCCACCTGTCACCTTAAGGAGCTGCCTTGGGCCCGGAACCCAGATTGGGGACAGGGGCACCACAGGGTGCACTAGAGCACAGCATGCGCGGGGGAGGGGCAGGCCCTGAGCTGTCCAGCAGGAGGGTTGGGCTCAGGTGCCAGGGGGCTGGGAAGGCTCTACTCACTTCCTTTTTGTAGCCTGAGGGGAGGGGGCTTTCCAGGCTGGAAAGGGAAGGAGTCGTCTTGTCCCTGACGTGGATGAGCAGGGTCTGGCGTCTGTGGCAGGAACAGGAAGGGTACATGCAGCCTAAGGTCCCTTCTTCAGCCAGTCTGGCGGCGGGGCTGACCGGAGATCAAGTTCCTTCCCCTTCTACTTGACCCCTCCAAGTGAGAGATAAGCCTTCCAGATAAGCCTTCCAGGCCACCCCAAGCTCCTAGCTGAGGTGCTGCCCAGCAGTCCCCTCAGACCACTTACTGTGCAGCCCAGGACCCCATGTCCTCCCAGGAGGCCTGGTCACTTGCGGTGCCGAAGCCTCCAAGCCAGGGGTCCCTGAAGGGGCAGCAGCAGGCACAACCGACTAGGTCTGCGCCCTGGCTCCATCTCCAGGCTCTACACTCCACCGAGCCCCATCCTTGTCACCCAGGGGCCCCTGAGAGCCGCTGGTCTCTCTTAGCTATGGCCCCACGGTAAGACGAGAGTGCGGTTGGGACAGGAACCAGGCAGCTGGTGGCAGAGTGTGGTAGGGCACGGGTGAGCCCCAGGGAGTGGCAGTTGCAGCCCCCAGGCCCTGCGGCTCGCCCGGCTTCCAGCTTGTGGTGGGAAACTTGTGCAACAGCAAGGAGGGCGGGTAGCTGCAGAGTGGCCCAGTGCCAGCCTGCCGGCCCAAGGGGCTCTGCTCCCAGGGGCTGGAGACTACCCTACTGGTCATGGTGCATCTGGGGGGATGCTTATGGGGTGCTTATGCCTGTGGCCCCCCCCCCGGCTTCTGGCCCCCGGGGAGACACACCCTGGCTTCACCACACTGCCTCTCCCTGCTTGTCTTCCCCCCCCCCCCGCTGCCGCCAGCCAAGGGCCACCAGCTTCTGGTTACCAGAGGTGCTGTCCTTCCTGTTTGTGCCACCAGGCTGGTGAGGGCCCTGCCTCAGCCTCGCCCACACCCTCAGCCAGCTCCCTTGGATGGATTCAAAGGAGCCTCCCCTCCCTCTGCCAAGGTGCCGTTGAACTGCTGCCCAGCTTACACTGGGCGCCCATGTGGGAACCTGGTAGCCCTGAATGGGTCAGAAAAACAAGGGAGTGAGGCAGTGTGAGCCAGAGAGAGCTGGGGGTCCTTAGCCTACCACCTCCCTGCCAGGCCTCCTGACTGCCAGGGATCTCAGGGACACCAGTGGGCACCTGGCCCCTGCTTGGCAGCCCCGGGTTCTGGCTGAGTCAGAATCCCACTCTGCCTAGCCAGGGTCTCCTGGCCACTGCAGGCTTCCAGAAGGGAGCACACCCAGTTGAGAAGAAGGGCAGGCTGTGGGCTGCAGGTTGCTACTGACAGTCACAGCAGCACTTGGGCCAGCAGGAGTGAGGGTCCTTTTTTTTTTTTTTAAAGCAGAACCAGGGTTTGAACTCAGGCCCTTGAGCTTGCCAGGCAAGTGTTTATTCTACTAAACCATCTCCCCAGCCAGCCAGTCTCTGGGAGCCAGGCCAGCCTTTGCTGAGACCCACCCCACAACAGGCTCCCCCTGGCGGCCGTGCCTCAAAGTAACTTGGTCCTGCTTCTGCTAAGCTGGGAGCCAGGGAACACGTTATTTTTTCTGTATAAAAGGATCGGGTGGGGCCCACCTGGGGGAAGGTGTGTGTGGGGAGAAATGGGCCCTTGGAGGCTGGCAAGAGGTCAGTCCTGGGCTGCCAGGGTGTGGCGCCGGGGCCCTGTGCTGCAAGGCTAAGCCAGGCCTGGCCCCTTCCAGCAAGCCTGGAGCTGGGGAGCTCACACTCCCGGATGGCTGCAGCCCTCGGGCCGTCTTCAGGAGGGAGGGTGGGAGTGGGGCGGGGGTAGGTCTCCAGAGACCCACAAGGCACACCCTGCTTTGCATGTCTTTTTTCTGTTCCACACCAAGACCTACTCCCCGTGCCACATGGCTGGCAAGCGGCAGCTGGCCCGTGGCACTGCAGCTGCCCACTGGGCTAGTAGGTGTGGGTCTTGGTACACACAAGTGGGAGGACGTCACCTCCCAGACTCTGGCACTGGGCTATCACAGCACCCCACATTCCAGGCCACAGTCTTTCCCTGCAGTTGTGCTGGGCTGGGGGCTGTCAGCTCTGGCCTCTACTCTGCGAGGAACCGGGAGGGTCCTGCTGGGCACTGAGTGCAGCCATGTCACACTGGACATGTTCCAGTGAGGGACAGGCGCAGGAGGCTCAGGCTCAGGCTCGGGGTTCTGGGCTCCAGCAGGGCACCAGGCTGAGGCAAGAATGGCCTCTTGCTGCTGCTGGGAAGAATGACCTTCAGGTGCACAGGAACACGGGCACAAGAACAGGGCAGCCGGGCAGCCCCAGGTGGGTGAGGAAGGGAAGGGCACATGTGGTCCGGCGAGACCCTCACCAGCGCCAAGGCTCTCGTCACAGCAGAGCAGCCATCTGGGCCGAGCAGGGAGGGCAGCTGCTGGGCTGCGTGCAAGGCGTCTGGGTCTGACGGCTGAGTGCATGGGTCTGTCAGGTAAGGGGGCTGGCGAGGGCACTGCCACCCTTCTCCAGCCATGAGGCCCTCCAACAAGGCCTCTGAGTGTGAGTAGCCGGGGCCTTGGGATAGGGCGCAGACGCCCCAAAAGGCCAAGAAGACGGAACTGGGCGAAGACGGGCGTGGTGCTGCACACCTGTGCATCCAGCACCCTGGGAGACTGAGGCAGGAAGGTCTCAAAGTCTAGCCCAGCATGGGTGACACAGTGAGGCCCTGTGTCAAAATAAAACAAATAAATAAATAAACCAGGCATGATGCACATGATGTAAACTCAGCACTTGGGAGGCTAAAGCGGGAGGCTTGCTGTGAGTTCAAGGTCAGGCTGGGCTATGCAGCCAGCTCAAGGACAGCCTGAACTACACAGCAAGATCTTGTCTCAAAAATAAATAAAATAAAAAGAAAGAGCTGGAGTCTAGCACATAGCTCAGTGGCACAAGCGCCTGCCTGGCAAGGGGAAGACCATGAGTGATTCCCAGCGCCAAAAATAAATAAAAATAACAAGGGCTGGGATGTGGCTCAGGAGGAAGGCCTTGGGTTCTATTCCCAGTAATGCTAAATACGTAAATGCAAATATGGCACATGACAGGTGGCTGCTCGATTCCAGATACCAGCAGGGCAGGGTATCCAGGCGTCACCCCTTCCTGATCTGGGCCTAGACTCCAGGGAGCCCCTACCCCACCCGAGTGATGTAGACTTCCGAGGGAGGCCTCAGATCCCTGCACCACCTGTCACTGCCGGAAAGCTCAGGTAAACGATGCCGCACACATGTGCCAAAGCTGCCCTCACCCCCCCATGCTAAGGGGGAAACTGAGGCTCCCAGCTGGGAGCCAGCCCCAGGTCACAGCTGAGTAGAAGTGCAGGGTGAGTGTGAAGGGGTGTCCTGCTCTGGGGGCTCTGGCCCCAGAATTATACTGCTTAGGACAAACCAGTGCCCCAAACAGGGGTGACCCCATTCTTGCCAATATCTCATCCATTCTTCTATTTTGGCTTTTTTTAAGATGGGGTCTTGCTATGCAGTTCAAATTGGCTTTGATCTCATTATGTAGCCCAGGCTGGCCTAGAACTCAGTGATCTCCTGCCTCAGCCTCCCAAGTGCTGGATTACAGCATGCGCCGCCAGGCCCCTGCCCCTCCCCTCCTCTGCAGGGCCCTAAGGGCCCCATTTGGCCAAGTCCAGCCCTACACTGACATCCCAGGTCCACCAGGGACCTCCAGTCCCTCTCCTGAAACACCCTGCTACACACTGCAGGAGCCAGATGGGTGGTGGGCAGGATGGAGACATTGGTTGCCATGCCAGGTGTGAGGGGCTAGCCCTCTCCCAGCCCTGGGCATCCCGCAGGGCCCTCTGTTCATCCCACTGGTAGGGTCTTTCAGAAAGGTGCTCCTCCCTCCCCTACAGTAGGCCAAGAGTGGGCAGGGGCAAGGCCCACTGAAGAGGGTCTGGGTGTCCCATCCAGCCCTGGAGTGTCACCCCTCTAGTGGCCCCTTTCCCTAGGACACAGAAAGAGACCTCTGGCGTCCCTGGTCCCAAACTGGGGTGAGATGACTGGGGATAAACTGAGCCTCCAACACAGCCAAAATCACAGGCATGAAAGGTACTTTAATTGACTTTTGTCTCTAGAATTCCCCACCTATGCCTGGGCTCTAGGGTCCTCCCACTCCTTCCAGCTTGGGAGGTGCAAGGGGACCAAGGTCTCCCAGCCTACCACAGGGCTCTGTCTGGCAGGGGCCCTGGGCCAGTGCCCCACAGCACTGGCATGGTTGGCAGCGTTCCCGCTGGGGCTCCTGCGCTGTGGGCAAGTGGCGAGCACGGCCTCAGTCATGGTAGCGAGGGTGAGGAGCGGGGTGCTGGTGGAGGCGCCGGCAGCGAGGAGTGGTCGAACAGGGGGTTGCGCACTTCCATCTCTCCGGTCTATGCAGATAGTGCCGGTCAGGCCTGGGCTGGAGATGCCCAGCTAGGCAGCTCCAACCCTCCCGTGGAGCCCCCCTCTCTGCACCTACCGGTGCGAGGCCGGGACACTCGTATACTGTGAAGTCGCCATCTTCATTCTCCTCGTCTGAAGAAACTGACTCCAGCTCCTTGGGGGGCTCCTTGTGCCTGGATGAGGGTGGGATCACTGGGTCCTCTCTACACCCTCCAGGGACCAAGGTGGGTGCTCAGTGCACCTCTGTGGGGACACGACAAGGGGACCACAACTGCAGGCTGGGGGGCGGGGCGCTCACCGCTCCAGGCTCAGCATCTGCTGCCTCTGGTGCTGGTAGTGGTACATCTCCGCGCTGTGCGCCAGCCGCTGGTCCCCGGGCTGTAGGGACACAGGGCAGGTTAGAGGAGACAGGCAGCAGCTGAGGAGTGGACCTGTGTGATGGGCAGCAGCGCAAGGCCAGAGGCTGGAGGGGTGCAGCCAGAGGGGGCCCAGGCAGAGGCTGCTGGGGTGTGGCCAGAGGCTGGGGCTCGGGGCAGACGCAGACCACACACCGAAATCCGGGGAGTCCTGGGCGAGCCAGGCGCCTTTGCAGCACCATAGTCTGCCTTCCGGGTCAGGTGGATATCTCGCTGCAGCCTGAGGGAGGAGGAGCTGAAATCGCTGTGGCAGGGTCTGCCAAGCACAGCCTCGCCCTCCCGCCCCGCCCACAGCTCACCTGCACCAGCAGAGCGCGGCCACAGCCAGAGCACCAGCGCCAGACACGCAGAACGCCACCAGCAGCACTGCAGGAGGGGCGTGGTAAGGGTGACCCAGGGGCTGCCTCCAGTGACCTTCCCACCTGCCCACCTCCACTGCCACCTACCAAGGGTCAGGCCATCACCACGCTGACTCTGGGGCTCCAGGGGCACCATGTGCACTGGCCCAGAAGGCAAGGGGGAGCCCCAGGGGGTGCGGGGTGTGGGTGTGGGGGCTCCCTGAGGGGAGGGCAGGCCGGATTCCGGTCTCTGACCGCGCTCTGAGAACACCAGGGTAACTGCTGAGAGAGTGGGGGTTGATCAGCAGGATCAGGCACGGCTGGGCTCAAAGGTGGCGGCAGGAAAGCCAGGAAGGGGTCTCACCAGGCTCCAGGTGCCCGGGTCGGTCCTCAAGGACTGGCTTCAGCTCGGGCTGCGAGTGCCCGGCCTCCTTCACCGCCAGTTCTTGGGCCAAGAGGTCAATGTCATCTTCCAGCCTGGGCGGGGGCAGCCCCTGCCCTGAAGAGGATGAGGGCTGTCAGGTGCCCTGGGGACCTAGTGCCAACTCCAGGGCCCCACTGCAAATCAAGCTGCCATGACAACAACCGGAAGCTTCCAAAGCCAGGGAGGGGGAAGAAATGGGGTCTTCACGTGGCTATGTCCAGAAAGGGCAGGGCATACTAGGCCAGCACAGCCATCCCTGTCCCTCGCCAGCACCTGCCCTGGTGCAGCAGGGGTGAGGGCAGTGACTCCCCAAGGTGCAGAGGCTGAGGTACAACCCTACATCAAGCTACCCCTGGGTGGTTGGGACAAGGGACAGCAGTGGACAGGGCAGCTGGTGCCAGACTCCCATCAGTCTCCAGGTGGAATCTCCCAGGCAGAAAGCCACACACAAGCTCCAGAGTGCAGAGAGCAGCACCCCGCTCTCCAGCAGAGCGCCTGCTGTGCCTATCACCACAGGAAGCCTTTGCCCCTCAGCCCTCGTGCAAAGCCCCAGCACACCTAAATACGTAGACTCAGTCACTGGCCATCCTGTTACCCAAGGATGACCGCACTGCCCAGGGTAGTGCTCACAAGCACCTGTTGTGGCACAGTACTGGGGGCCCCTGAGGGTGGAAAGTGGGATCCTTTGGGCCCCTGCCAGCAACTCTGACCCCTCCTCTCCCAAGGCTGCCCACCCAGCATAGTCTGATGGCCCTGGCCTCCACCCGGCAGCCCAGCTCCAGGCTCTCCAAAGGATGGCAGGGCTACTTCCAGAGTGAAGCAAAAATCGTTCAGTATCCAGAACCAGGAGCCCGGTCACTGGCCTAGCGCAATGTCGGAGGGGGAGGAGGCCACCACAGCCACCACTGCCCTGCACTCTTCCATACCCTGTGGCTGGGGCATCCTGGGCACACACAGCCCACGGGGGTCTTCCTGGAAGTGCTGGAGGCACGGCCCACAGGCATGTGCACCTGGGGGGCACCTCGCACGCCGCTTCAGGGCACAGTCCAGGCTCCCGGGGCAGGCAATTGCACCTGGGAAAGAAGCAGAATCAGGGCATCACGGCCCTCTCAGCTGGGCTCCCCTCCCCCACAGTGCTGGCCTGGCCAGGCTTGGCCATTGTTCTGGACCTGCAGGCCTTTCCTCCGCTGGCCAGGGCTCAGAACCAGGAAGCAAACAGTTCCAAGACTTATGGGAACCACGATGCCCCACCTACTCCCCAGAGTCCATCTTCCCTGCCTAAGCCAGCTGTCCGCGCAGAGCCCAGCCAGAAGCTGACCCTTAGTACCCAGCTGGCACCGGGCTCTTCTGGGCCAGGCTGTGTAGTCCTCCAAACTTTGGTCTCACTGTGCCTCCAGATCAGCTGGAGCTCCAGGGGGTCAGCCCAGGTGCTCTGGCTGGAAACCAGCAAAGGGTGCTGGGCGACTTCCTTAGCCACTTCACATGCCACCCGATCAGGGCGCCACAGAGCAGACTCAAGAAGACCCCTAACAAGGACCAGCTGGGAAGATGGTGCTGCCTGCTGCTAGTCCAGCTTGTCCTCAGCACAGGGAAGCCACTGAGGTTGGCAGACCCACAGCCTCAGGAGGCCTGTGTCAGGCAATGCTGGGGACTCCAGACCAGGCCCTGGTTCTGAACATTTTCGTCTCCTTGACTTGGGACCCAGCCCACGGCGCCCTGCTTATACAGCAATCAGGCCTATCAATCTGCCAGAGCACAGGAAAGGCAGGCCCTCTACCTCAATTTCTCCCTAGGGATGCAGAAGAGGTTCAGGTGGCTCAAAGCTAAGGACCATCTCCAAGTTGGGACACTAGGCACAGCCATAGCAAGCTCAGGGGACCCACCAGGACCACAGTCCCTACTCTGCCCAGCCCCCACCCACACAGTAGGCAGGGCCACAGGGGCCCAGAGTGACGTGGAGTATGTGCCCTTCTCCAGACCTTGGCTAGCCTAGCTTGGTTGCCTTGGAAACCTGACACTTCAGAGCTCCAGGCTGCAGGCATCTTTGTAAGGAAGTCCCAGCAACCCAAGTGGCAGGTGGGTACAGGCTCCATCCCAGGCACCTGACCTTCACCAGTATCACATCAGTGGGCTGGGACCAGGCGTGGGCTAGTTAAACATTACACCTGTGCCAGGAGGCTCGGCACCAGCAGGAGACAGTTCCTGTCCCTAGTGCTGATAACCCAGAGTGCACCAGGCTGCAGCAGAGGCCTGCAGGGCAGGGCTGGCTCCAGGTTCCCAAGGCCTCCTCCGGAGCCATCTGGCCCCCAGGATGTGTCTGGTCTTGGTCTGGAAAGCCCCTCTGGCTTGCAGAGGGGGATGAGGTCCCAGAAACAGTGGCAGCTGGAGACTGGCTGGCACTCTGCCCATACGTGGGCCACCAAGGGCTCCTCCCAGGCACTGGGCACTGCGCATGAAGTTGCAGAGGCTGACAGGCACTGGGGATGGCAGCCGTCACCTGTCCCCGGGGATCACAGCAGCTGCAGTCTGGGAGCCAGGTTCTCCAAAGGTGGCGCCAACACCTCTGGTCAGTCCTGCGCTGCCTGCAGGTCTCTTCCCGGGCCTGTGGTTGTGCCAACATTTTATCCAGGTTCATCGCACCCAGGAGGACGCCTACCCACAAACACGGAACAAGAGCGCTGAGGTTCCCACCATAACTGTGCTACATACCAGTCACTTGGCTTTTCTGGGCCTCAGGATCCTCATCTGTAAGCTGGGCAAAAAGCATCAGCACCAGGCTGCCAGGAGAGCCAAAGGAACCACTGGACAGTCTCCCTGGCCCAACCTAGGGCTGTGTGCGGGACCCGGGCTCCTGCAGTCCTGTGCTGCCTTGACCCTGTGCACCCATCCGGAAGCACGAGGAACCCCAGGACCCTGGGCTCATCCCTCTCCTTCAGAATCCATCTGCTGACCTTAGTTCACAGACAGGACGGCTAGTGTCCCAGGAGCCGGGGCAGTCCGCCTCCACTGAATGGACATGACCCTAGGTCGGGACCCTCGGCCCCTGCTGTGGGGAGCAAAGGCGGTGTGTGCTAGGCACCACTTGGGGCTCTAAGGCAGCCTCCCACTGTGACGAGGCACACCTCAGGAACCCGAGACACACAGACAAGGACGACAGGACGGACTCGAGACCACCCAGGACCCCAGCCTGGCTCCCGACGAGGAAAAGGCACGAAGCTTGTGGACTCGAGGCTGCCTGCGGCTAGGCTGGGCCTCCGGGGAGCCTTCGGCGGGGCCGTTCACCCCGGGCTAGAAGGCCCAATCCCGAGGCCTGCACCCCGCGCCCGTGTGCTCACCCGGGCGGCTGGCGGTGGTCCCTGTCAGCGCAGCGCCGAGGACGAGGCCGGAGAGCAGTAGCCGCAGCAGCCGCAGGTGGCGCGGAGCGGGTGGGGGCACGGGCGTCGCCATCCTTCAGCGCCGCCGCCCGGGCAGCATGGCAGCCGGCGACCCCGGGCTCGGTCTCGGTTCCAGGCCGCGAGCAGAGACCTCGGAGAGCAGGAGGGCGGAGGAGGCGGAGGCGGAGCCGGAGGAAGAGGAAAAGAGGAGGAGGCGCGTGACGCCGCAGCAGAGAATCCGGGATGCAGGCGCGAGGCAGGAGGCGTGCGCGCCGAGTGCGCGGTGGAGCGCGAGCAATGCGCCTGCGCGCGGCGCCTAGGGGCGGGACGCGCTCGGCTGCGCCCCCTCCCCTCCGCAGCGCCGCCACCTACTCCTTTCCTTAGGTCCAGCGCCTCTGCGTCTCTGGCTTCTGCAAACTCGCTCCGGAGAATCTGGTTTGAGATTGGCCTGGGGCGCCCTACTCTTCTCTCCCGGATCGGCTAGCCAGACCCTCGCCCCCATCCCTCTGGAGCGGAGCCTCTGCCTGGGCTGGGGTGAGAATTCTGGGGATCGGGGACCCCCAGCGCCCAGAGATAAACAAGGGATGTGCAGATGCACGGAAATGCGTAAGCAGGGTGCGCAGAGACAACGGTGAATGCAAAAAACGGGCGCAAAACTTGACCGCTCCCGAACGCCTCTCGGCCGCATCTACAGCGAGTCCACCAGGGGGCAAGAGTGACCTCTGAAACCATCTGGGAGCTGTCCAAGGTGGTCACAGTCCCAGGTGGCGACTTCAGGTCCCTGGGGCCCCATGCCATCGGCACCTAGACTCCCCATCTTGCCCCTCGTCTGCCATCCCCTGGGTGCACAGCCCCGTCCCACTTAGAACCTCCCCCAGCTCGACCAAGACAACCAGATGGAGACTCTAGCCCGGCGCTTTCTCTCGGCCCTCGGGTCTCAGACTCCAAAGCGCTTCTGCAGAAGGGACTGTGGGGTGGGGGGTGAGCAGAACACGCCCCCCCCCAACACATACACAGGGCAGTGACCACATTAACAGCTTGAGCGCATTCCCAAGAGGAGGAGGGAATCGGCAAGGCCACGCCTTCCCGCCCTGGATTAAACAAGCGCAGGATGCCAGCTCAGTGCCCAGGGCAGCAGGGCAAAGTGTCCAGGTGGCTTTGGCAGGTGGGCCCCTGCGGGGGTCACCTCTGGCCCACACCTCTGGGGGGGGGGCTGGCCTTCCTTACATCTCCCTAAGCCCACCCTCTTCTAGCCCAGCTGGAGCCATTTGCATCCCACCCGGATCACTGAAGCAGATCTGGGGGAGTGATTTGTGGGGTTCTTGGGGTCTTCAGGCTGAAGAAGGCTCAAGGATTCAGGGACGTCCCCGCACACCCAAGCAGGGAGCCCCACACTGCCCCGGTCAGGCCCAAACAGGAAGGACGCTGAAAGAGCTGTGGCCACCGTGGGAACTAGCCTAGGCTTTGTTCCAACACAGTTGGATGGAGAGACTCAAGCAGCGACACCCGCCCCACCCCGTGAACACCCTTCGCTGCTCTAGGAAAAACCTTTTATTACAAAACGTTTACAAGCAGGCGCTGGGCTGGCTCCCCTCCGTGGGCTCTGACCCTCCCCAGCACAGGCCAGGACTCCACAGAGCGGCTTCGAGGGCCCTGATGATCCCACAAAGGCCCCACTTCCTGGAGACTCTGTCTGAGTTAGGGTGAAGGGCCCTCACCTCAGAAAGAGAAGCGTTAAGGCAAAGCCCAGCGGCCAGGACTGGGTGTGCTGGGGAGCTGACAGGGAGTGTGGGTTTCCTTCGCCCCACACAGGACCCCTGTGGGTGTGGATGGCAGAATCTGAGTTCTGCGACCCTCCAGGGGCGTTGGGGCAGGATACTGCGGAGTGAGGTGCTGTGGGTGGGGCCCAGGGCAACCCCCTCACCCCTAGATGACGTTCTGCGCCTTGGGAGAGCGAGCTCGGCGCAGCAGCAGGACAAGAGCGGCCAGGACCAAGGCTGCGAAGAGCAGGAGAAGGACCACCCAGGAGCTGAAGGCGGTGCCCTTGCGCAGCCCGGGCGGGTCGGCGGGGATCATATTGGTAAGGTTCAGCATGTAGCCCAACGCCCAGCCTACTGCCGTGTCCGCAGCCTGTGGGTGGGGGCGTGGCTTCAGCCTCCAGAAAGCCCAGGCCACGCCCCAGGCCCCTCCCCACCCCACCCCACCCACCTTCTTCTGGAAGGTCACGCTGCTGAACGTGCGCTCATCGAAGCCGTAGCCCCGGCTCAACAGCTGGTGTACGAACATGGCTCCGGCGCAGTAGTCGGCCAAGCGGGCCTTCTGCTGTGGCGCCCGAGCCTGCAGCTGGGACGCAGTAGGGAAACTGTTGGGCTGGGACCCTGGCGAAAGGAGGTCAGCAGGGGATCGTGTTCTCCCCAACGCGCCCCGGAAGCCCCGGCAAGACCGCACTAGGGAGGTACAGGAAACGGTGCAAGCCTCCGGGATGGGCGGGACCCGGACGAGGATGGCAGTGTGGCCCCTCCCCGGCCAGCACCGGACCAGACTCCAGAAGAGCAGAGGCCCCGGGAAACAGGAGTTCCAGGCTGAGCGCTGCTCCACTCCCTCTCCTGCTGCTTCTGTCTCCCCATCCCCTGAGAAGTGCCACGGGCGTCACCTTCTTCCCTGAGGGTCGGGTGGGCACCGCACATTCAGGCACCAAGCACCTCGCTGTTCTTACTTGGCACCAGTGTTCCGCCAGGGGCTGGAGCCATTAAGTCTGGGCCTAAGGAGACCTTAGGCTCCTCCACCCAAGCGAGCCTTGCGCTCTACGGCTGTACCGATGGGTGCCCCATCTTCCTCCACAGCCCCCACTCTCCCCGCTGGGTGGCAGTCACATCTCTGCGCGCCCAGTCATGCTGGTCTTCACTGTAGGCAGGGCCATGCCTCAAGAAAGGCACCAGGGCCCCCTGCTCACAGGCCTCACACTCCTCCGCACAGTCTCCCACTTCTGGAGTGTAGCATGGTGGCCCAACCACAGAGCACGCTGAGGCCTGGGTCCCACGGGATGGGGTAAGTATGAGGGTGCCGCTGGAGGCCCAGTGGCCCGTGGAGGTAGCAAGCCTCACCTCAGTCCATGTCTGGTTGCAGGTGGTCACCGCGGCTACATCCAGCTGCCTCAGAGTGGCTGTGGGCAGCTCCATGACAGTCCTCAGAAAGTCCACGATGTAGTAGAAGGCGGAGAAGGCCTGCGGGGGTCGCAGTCACCCACAGCTGGCCCGAGGCAGTCCACCCCACACCCGCTCCCACTGCTGGCCCAGAACTCACGATGAAGTTCCCAGCCACTGGGGGCTGGAAGACGCCATCAAAGGAGCAGCGGGAAAAAGGGCAGGAGGAAGAGTTGAAGAGCCCTGAGATGAGGCCACGGCAGAGTGCAGGGTCACTGGAGCCTGACACTATGATCCTGGTGCTGCTATTGAAGGCCCGGGGCCGCTGAGCCCGCGTACAAGGTGATTGGTACAAGCTGCCAAGCAGCACCTGGGTGGAGTAGCCCTGTGGCCAGCAAGGGTGCGAATGCTGCGTCTGGGAAGAGAGAATCAGAATCAGTGGCACCCCACTCCCAGTACTGTCTGTCTCTCTGCCCCGGAAGGCCAGACTGATGAATTCCTATGGTTCAATTGGGACAATACTATTTTTGTGCTCATTAGTGATCTATGGTGCCCCATTGCCTGCTGGACAAAAACCCAACCCCTTGGCAAGCATCTGAGGCCCTCTGAGACTGTGGCCCTCCCTTCTCCAGATCCCTGGCCACTGGACCCTCATGCTGGTCCCGCCCTCCCTGCCAGCAGAAGCCATATTCTGCTCTGGGGTTCTCAGCCCATCCCTCTCCATTCCCTCCTTGCCCTAAGGGACAGTGCAGTGGGGGTTCCCTAGAGTGGAGAGGCACCTGGAGAGCACTGGCCAGCAACCTCTGGAGGACCTGGTCTCGGCCATAGCAGAGGAAGCTGTGGGTATAGACATGGTAGTGCTGGCCATAAAGCCGAAGGTGGACCTCGTTGGTTGGATCCTCAGCTGGCTTAGCTGTCTCGAAGGTGATCTGGGTGGATGCACCTCCCAGGTCCATGGCCCCCAGGGTTCCCTTCCTGGGCCGGAACCATCGGCCCACCCAGCCATACTGCGAAGAATGGAGATGGGTCAGCCAGGAACAGGGGCCCATGCCCTGGTCCCCTGGGGCATTTGCATGCCCACCTTGATGAAGTTCTCCAGGAGATAGTTGGCAGTCACCCAGCCGAACACGCCCTCATCCTGGCCCGACAGAATGCGTGCCCCCCGAAAGTTGAAGGGGTACTGGATCAGCGTCTGTGTCACAGCAGCCAGGATATTGGCTGAGGCCTCCGGACGGGTTAGGCTGTGGGATGGGATGACTCTGAGAGCCTTCTCCACAGGAAGCTGTGATCTGACCATGGGGTACTCAGGGTCTACTGAATTAAGAGTCCCTGTCCAAAGCTGGTACGAAGGACATGCAGAGCCCAGGGCAAGGACAGGAGACCTCACTTACTTCAACAGGCGCATGCCTGCTGTGGCACCCAGATACAGAGGTGTGCCAGCATGTCTGTCTGTGGGCACATCCCGCAGTGCCTGTTCCAGGCATTCCACCAGGCTCTGTCCTGCCTTGGAAGGGTCGTCCGCATAGCTGGAGATGCCCCCACCTGGATGGTGGAGAAAGATGGGCCCAGGCCCCAGGCGGGCTGGAGGCTTCCAACCGGCTTGGACAAAGGTGCCAGTCTCAGCCCCAGAGACACCCTGTTCACAGACAAAAGGCCCTGGGTGCCACCCAGACTTTGAGGCTGCTGCCTGCTGGGTGGGTATGGGCACAGGTGCCAGAACAAAGCACTGGGCATTTGTCAAGGCAGCCTACCCTCCCAGGGGATCTGCCTTGATGTGCCCGCCAGGTCCTCCATGCTCCTCCTGTTCCACTGAGGCTCAACCCTACATCTCTACTTGAAGCTTTCTTTCTAGAACACAAACTGCCCCCACCTCCCAGGCCCAGGGCCCAGCACTTTGTGTCTGAAACTCCTGCCTGGAGTGAGCACCACCCAGCCTCAAGTAGAGTGGCAGGATTGAGACCCCCCACAGGGACTGGGTGTCCAGGACTTGGAAAGGGCCTTACCCTGGACATCACAGGAGCTGTGCTGGCTCACAATGCCTGTGTCATTCTCCTTGTCTGCCGGCCACTTGTAGATAAACATGGATGTATGTGAAGAGCCAGCGTCCAGCACGATGCCATACTAGGGATGTGATGGACATCAGCCTGAGTGACCTGGGGGACCTCTAGCTCCCCCAGTGCTGTACCCTCCCTCATGCCAAAGCTCACAGAAGGCCAAGACCAGCCTCGGTGATAGGTGCTGGTTACCAGAACCCTCTGGCGATCTCCTCCCCTCTCCTCAGGGCAGCATGCCAGGCTGTGGGAGGGCCACTGGCCAGGGCACTTGAGGGGCTGTTCCAAGATCAGAGCGTCCCAGGATGGCCAGGCCTGCAACTTTGCCCTGGCACTTCCAGGAGAAGCCCACTTTTCCTTCCTACTCTGCCCATCCCTGCCCTGCCCTTAGCCCAACTTGGGGAGACTTCCGAGGCTGTGAGTGGGCCTCTAGCCCATCACCCTCTCTGGGCCTTAAAGCCAGGGCAGGGAGAGGTTACTCTGTGGACCTCTTCCCAAGGTGGGGGAGCTCAGCATGGGCATGCAGGTGGCTCTTGCCAGGACCTCCCCCAAGGGCCCAGAATAGAGACCACCCACTGGGTGCAGCTTCTGGTCAGGAAAGGCTGCTCTTGTCCTGCCACCCGGAAACTCTGCCGGCACCCAAGAAGGCCCAGACCCGCCTTCCTGGGTCCACATCCTGAGCTCAAAGGGCTCGGATCTCCATGTCCCCCTACATCTAGCCCAGCACATTAAGGGGTTAAGAGGCCCCGTGCAGATCAACCGGGGCGGGGGGGGGGATGGACGAGCCAGGGTCAACCCAGGACAAGTCCACTGCAAGACGTGCCCGCATGGTCAGGGGCTCCGGAGTCCCCGTTTTCCCTCGCTGTCGTCCCACAATAGGCCAGCCCAGGCCCCTGTAACTCTAACGGTCCGTGGAGCACAAGATGCTGCCACAGCCCCGGCTGGATGGGCTGGCCTGGCTGCGCCCCGGGGTGAGAATGGAGCACAGTGGTGGTCTCCGTGGGCCGGGAGTCCCCATGACCTGAACCTCCGGCTCCACGTCACCCGGAACGCGCCTCTGTCGAACCAGGACCTGCAGGACCCGAGATCTGCAGCCGGCTGGACGCAGCGCGGGGGCCTGGCCTCCGTCCCGCCACCCTCCGTCCAGCAGTTCCCAGGCCGCGCCGGGCCGGGCGTGCACCTTGAGAGCGGGCGGTTCCCGGACGTCGCGGGTGGGGACACACAGGAGCAAGAGGCCGGCGATGCCCGCCAAGGCCAGCAGCAGCGGCGGTAGGAGCGACAACGCCTTTCCGGCCATTGGCAGGCGCGGGGGAAGCAGCAGGGACCCGGAGCCCGGTAGCAGGCGGTGGGACCGGCGCTCCGGAGGGCCGAGGCCCCGCCCACCGCCCCGCCCACCGCCCGGGGCCGCCTTGGCCCCGCCCCGTCGTCGCGGGCCCCGCCCCCGCGCGGCAGGTGAGCGCCTCCGCCGCTGAGTCACAGCGTCCGGTGCCGGACGTGCGGGTGCATCCGGGGCGGCCTCGGCGCTTACCCAGTACCCTTCTTGGCCTAGTGAGTCCCCAAGTCCCGACCTGCGGAGTCGGGGGGACGGAAACTCTGGCGTCGGGACCAGCGGAGACCTGGTCCAGGAGATCCACCGCACTTCCCGGCGCGCCCAGAGGGACTGGCTCAGGGCGCTCAGGCCAGCAGCGAGCGAGGAGGTCTCCACCGGGCACTGCACGCGGTGACAGTCCAGGGACGGCAGGGATGGCCCAGGAACATCGGGGAGACTGAGAGAAGATAGGTCTAGGGCCTGTTTGGGGGGTGCGGGGTACCCGGTGCCGCACCCCGAGGACAGGCAGGTAGGGTACAGGTTGGTAGCCCAGCCCGCCCCGAACCCCGCCGCGTCGGCCTTTGTTCTGACCTCGGCCGGGCAGGCCAGTGGGCCTGACCAGACATGCAGGGCGCCTTGGCTGGGAGCCGCCTCCTTCGTGCCCGCACGGCATGGGAACTCTAGGAGACTCCTGTCCTCTGGCCAGCGGGAGGCCATGTGGCAAGACCACCAGGGAGCCAGCCGCAGAGCTCAAGGGGCCTTTGATGGGGGCAGGGCTGGGCAGTGCCCTGGCCAGTGGAATCGGCCGGGACAATTGGTCTGGGCCCACCGCCCAGGCTGAGGATCTGAGGTCACAGGCCTAGCAAAAGAGTCTTTCTTCAGCTCAGGACCCCGGCGGGAGGGGTAGGAGCAGGGAGTGGGGAAAGGGTCTCCAGACTCCTCAAAGTGAAGCCTGGCCTCCCTCCAGGCAGGCATCTGGGTGTGGCACTCCTGGGCTCTAAGCCACGGTTTCCCGGCAGCGTCTTCCACCCCTTGGCTCTACTCCTAGCCCTTTTGGAGGAGGGAGAGAGCATGGGAGGCGTGAACAGGGGAGACAAAGGCACCGCACAGGGCCTGGCTGGGGACTACCTGATATTCCTCTCCTCACCAGTTCCGAGGACAGGCAGGGAAGGGGAGGTCTCATCCCCGTCCAAGAGGCAGCGCTGGCCAGCCTGGCCAGGAAGATGGGCTGGGGGCTGGAAGAGCCAGGACCAAGCTGAGAGCTGAATACTGAGGCAGAGCCAGGGTCGGGATCCCCTTCCCAACCGGAAGGAGTCCTCTAAGTTCGGGGCTTGGACAGAGGATCTAGGGGTCCTGTGAGCAGGAAGCTGCTGGGAGCTGGGGGTGTGGCTGGTCTCCTAGAACCTCAAGGGGCGTGGGGGTGGAGCTCCAGATGTGCAGCTTGTGGCTGGGCTCGCCTTGGAGAAAGGAGTGTGGGTGTAGGGAGCTCCCTGAACATGCAGACCTCCCGGGGAGGTGCTGCTTGCAGAGCTGGTGGGAATCTTGATGCCCTTGCCAGCCTCCCTAGCAGAAGCCACAGCGTCCGTCTGTCCGTCCCTCTGTGTCCAGGGCCGGAAACCAGAACTTGAAAGAAATTCATTCTTCACCGTCTTCCTCTGTCTTTCAACAAACCCTAGCTCAGCACCTCTTGGAAGCCAGGATTGGTCTTGAACTTGAAGTGCTCCTCTGCCTCAGCCTCCTGAGTGCTGGGATGACAAGTGTGTCCCACTGCACCCAGTGGATTGCTTCTGCCTTGCTTTTTTTTTTTTTTAAGGAAACAACACTATGTCATCAACTTATTTATTTAATGCAGGATCTACAGGGTCTCACTACGTAGCTTTGGACTCAGTGATTCTTCTGTTTTCAGCCTCCCAAGTGCTGGGATTACAGGCACAGGCCACCATTTGAGCCTCGGTGCGCCCCAGGGCGGGGCAGCACAGCATGCCAGGGATCAAACCCCAGCCCCTGCACTCTGCCTCAGCAGGCGCTTTAGTCCGCTGAGTGTCTTGCTTTTTTCTGTAGTTTTGTTTTGAGATAGGGTCTCACTATGTAGCCTCAGCTGGCCTTAAACTCACTGGTGGTCCTCCTGCGGTGGCCCTCCTGTCTCAGCCTCCTGAGTGCTGGGATTACAGATGCATGCTGATAGGTTTCTGCCCCAGTACAAGGTGCTAAATTATAAATCCTGATTCAGCATGGCTGAATCCCAAAACAACAGTATCTTCCCAATGACCACTTCCTCCTCCTCGTAACCCAGCCCTGGATACAGTTTCCTCTCATCTGTCCTGCGTACACAGAGGAGACCCCAATCAGCTCCTTCCATGTAATTGAAACCACCCTCAAGTTCCATCCCAGCCAAAGTCCACAAAGTCCCAGCTTTCTTTGTCTCTGGTCAGAAGATCTCCCCCATCTGCCCTCAACCTCCCCATGTCTTTGGAGTTAATAGAGGCCTCTTATCTTTCCTAACTCTTTGCTGTGCCATCGAAAAGCCTCACACATGCCGCCACACTTGGACTTCTTGGTAGCTTTACCGCGTTGGCTCCCTAGAGCCTACCCTGACCCCTGCTCCCTCATTCTGAACTGTGTGCTACACACCCTTCAGGAGCTTGCTCCTTACCAATGCGTTGCTTTTGTTTTCTAAGCTCAGTCTTGCTAAATTGCTCAGTCTGACCTCAGACGTGGGGTCCTCCTGCCCCTGGCTTGCCTTGTACTTTTGAGTCAGCCCTGTGGACATCTGAAGGGGCAGTGGTGCGTTCCGGTGCCGGCTGGCGCCCCTGGTGTGACTGCGGCAGCCCCGGCGCCCGTCTTGCTGCAGAGGATGCACACAGCTTTTCTGATCCCTGCTGAAGCCTTTGCACACCCACAAGTGTTTCTTTGGGGACAGCAGGGCACAGTCGCTGGTGTAATCTGTCCCGCTGGCACTTTCCAGCTGCCCTGCTGTCTCGCTGTCATTACGCACCACCTTGGATGTGACAGTGTAGCTGAGAGCAGAAGGGCTCCTCAGGGCACTGCAAGCTTTTCCTCAGCCACTAACGGGGTGCAGCGCCTCTTCCTCCTCTGTGACCACCGGCTGCCTTGTTCTCTTTCCTGGACCGTTTATCTGGTCAGGTGACACTCCTGACCACAGGACTGCGCAACCTGCCATCTGGACGCTGGGTGCCCTGGGCCAGTCCTTGCTGGCTGGGCTGGCAGTGAGCAACGCACATGAGGTCCTAGCTGTGCTCCCGAGGCCGTGATGTGCTGTCTGCAGGCCTGCGTTCCCTGGCAGGGACATCTGTGTGTAGGAGGCAAGGAAAGGGGCTGGGGGGACCAGTGCTCATGGATGAAGGGCACATCTGCTTGGTGTTCACCTCACCCGCACAGGGCCATCTCGATCTCCAGCACTTTGGCACTTCTAGATCCAGGGAGAAAGTTCCCTCTCAACTCTGCCTGGATTTCTTGGGCTGTTCCAAGCCTTTGGCTCTCGCACACGAACGAACTTGTTGGAACCAGCTCACCAAGTTCCACTGAGGCCTGCTTGAGATTCCAGCTGGAATGACGTCACCTCTGCACCGCCCTGGAGATAAACAACCCTGAAGTACAGTCTTTATCACGGTTCATTTCCATGTATCATTTCTTTATCTGAAATTGTGGTTTATTTCTCCATGTTGGTAGCCTTTCTTTTTTGGGGGGAAGTTTTTTTTT
>NDGN011277327.1:0-11856 GCA_002564285.1 Tympanoctomys barrerae | reverse complement strand
CACTGACCAAGTTTTTCTGAATTCCACTGTGGAGGTTACTTAATCTTAATAAATCTTATCTTTGCTGTTTGAGAATCTTAGCCCTTAAAAGGATATTTTGAAGACCATAGACATAAAAAATTAGAATTTTATTTAAATATTTATAATTTTGAAAACCCTTGCACTAAAAGCACTAGTTAATAATTATTACACTCGTAGTATTCATTAATAACCATTAATTACTTATCAAAACTACAAAGCACATTGATAAGATGTTTATATATTTGTAATTATTTAATTTTCTTATGCTAACTTCTGATAGAGGAATTATTATAAACTTTATTTTATAGTCGAGAAAACTTTAAGCCAAACAAGATAAACAACTGAGATTCACTGATAACATATTTGTTCCAAATTAATGAGGTTCTGATAAACTTAAAAGGTAGGATTTTGAGTATCTTCTACTTTTTTAAAAACCAGAACTGTCTAATTTGAATTTCTTGCATAGTCTTCTATAATCAACATTTCTTTAAGGTGCCTTCCTTTTCTTTGGTGTATTATGGAATGACTTTGGATTGTAAAGTAAAATTAAGAATAGATTTGAAAGATTCATAGGAATCAAAACATATTTAGCAGTTGCAAGGCAACAAGAGTGTTCTTTCATTCTTCAATTGATAAATATTTATTTCATGAAGTCATGGGACTGCATACATCTTTGTGGAACACAAGGAATTCTAGACTGAGAAGGCCCAGACTGAAGGTCTCAATGCTGCTGCCTCTAGGAATTTAAGGACCCAGATGCCATGCTATCATTGTCAAAGGGCACACCTGTAATAGGGATATAAGAATCCGTGCAGATCTATGTTAAATGGCTTATTTAACAAACAGAAACATAAGCAACATGAACTGTTTTATAAATTATGATGCTCCAAGTGCACTACAAGTATAAAGCACTATAAATGAAAATGATAAGCTTTGAAATATTGACTTTTGGGATAGTGATTAATCCCATCAAAAAGCATGTGCATCCCAGGAATGCAGGGATGCTTCAGCATATGAAAATCAATAACATAAAGCACCATATCAACACAACCAAAGGCAAAATCATATGATCATATCAATAGATGCAGACAAAGCTTTTGACAAAGTCCAGTACCCATTTATGATAAGAGAAAAACCTATAGAAAATCAGAAGGGATGGTCTTTATCTCAATCTGACAAAAGCCATCTATGACAAACTAACAGCCAACATCATACTAACTGGACCAAAACTGAAAGCTTTCATTCTAAAATTGGGTATAAGACAAGAATGTCTAAGATCACCACTCCTATGCATCATCATTATGGACACATCAGCTTGAAGAATTAGTGAAGTGAGTGAAAAAAAAGATAGGAATGGAAGAAATGAAATGATCAATCACTAGTCACCGATGACACAATACTATATGTAGTAGACCTCAAAATTCCACCAAGAGACTCATAGAATTAATAAATAAATTCAGTTGTATTGCTGAATTAAAGTCAACACTGACAAATTAATATCTTTGTTGGACACAAACAACAAATTCACTGAGAGTGAAAATAGGGCAATCACATACTTCACAATAGCATCCAAAAAATGAAATACTTAGGAATCAATGAAACAACAGAAGTAAAAGATCTATAGACTGAAAATTACAGTATGCTGAAAAAGGAGGTTGAGGAAATTATTAGAAAATGGAAAGATATCCCTTGCTCATGGATAGAAAGAACCAAAATAGTGAAAATGGCTATACACCCAAAATTGTTATACAGATTTAACACAATTCCAATCAAAATATCATTATCATACTCAAAAGAACTAGAGAAAAAATTCCTAAAATTCATTTGGAACCAGAAGAGACCAAGAATAGCAAAATCAATTCTAGGCAACAAAGACAGGGCAGGAGGCATCATAATCCTTGACTTGAAATTATACTACAACATTACCATGATAAAATCAGCATGGTCCTGGCCAAAAGCAGACCTGACCATCGATGGAACAAAATAGAACATGCAGACACAACTACAAACATATTTGACCACCTTGTCTTTGACAAAAGGCCAAATATGTTCACTGGAAGAAAGACACCCTCTTTAGTGAATGTTTTGAAATATTAGCTTCCTGCATGCTGAAGACTAAAATTGGACCCATGTCTATCACCATGAACTAAAATAAAAACTGGATCAAAGATCTAAATATCAAAACAAAAACACTAAATCTACTGGAAGAGAAAGTAGCTAAAAGTCATCAACATATAGAGGTAGAAAGAATTCAGTAACAAAACCCAAACTGCATGGGAAATACTTCAACATATCAACAACTGGAATCTCATCATATTAAAAATCTTTTCACTTCAAAATAAATCATCCACAGAGTGAAAAGACAACCCACAGAGTAGGAAATAATTTTAGCTATTTGTCTCACAGACAAGACTTCTATCTAGAAGTTGTAAAGAATTAGAAAAAAACATCAAACCCCAAAATTTAATAACCCAATCAAAAACCCAATCAAAAAATGGGAATCTGAGATGAATATACAAATATACACCTCTCAGATGAAGAAATGCCAGGGAAAATATATGTATACCTAAAAAACATTTCAGCATCATTGACCATCCAAGAAATGCAAATTAAACACTGAGATTCCATCTCACTCCAGAAAGAATGGCAATCATCAAGAATTCAACCAGTAACAAATGCTGGCTGGGGGGGAAAAGGAACAGTTCTCCATTGTTGGTGGGAATACAGACTGGCACAACTACTGTGGAAATCAGTGTAAAGATTCTTCAAATAATACTAAGATTGGAGGTCCCATTCTCCAATCCCCCAGGGAATCCCCTTTTGTATATCGTCCCCGCAGAATTAAAAACATCATACCATACATGAACCCATGTATATAGCACCACAAGCAACAATAGCTAAGTCTTGGAAGCAACCTAGATGCCTATCAACTGAGGGATAGATTTTAAAAAGATATGCTATTTTTATACAATACAGTACTACTCAGATACCAAGAAAGATAAAGTTGAAGCTTTTATAAATAAATGGATGCAACTAGAGACCATAATGGTAAGTGAAATAAATGTGACTCACATGTGTAAACATTCAATTGTCTCCCTAGTGTAACTGAAAGAATAAATAAGGATTAAAATGTTCAATAGATATTTTGAAATGGGAAGGAATTATTCAAAAGCCAGAAGGAGCTAGGATGGCTGAAAGGAAAAAGGAAAAAGGAGAAAAATGTAATTCAGTTTTCCTCTTAGTGTCTCTTACTTTGCTGAAAAAGAAGGTTTGTGCTAATATAGATTGGACATTTTATGCTCATATCTTGTATTTTGAGCAACTACTTTAAAGATAGCAATATATTAACTACTGTTATCCTCCTATTATTTTGATAGGAAATTTTGTTTTACTTTTGTTCCAAAATAAAAAAAAATGTTTTTAAAAAAGCAGCATGAAATGTTTCCCTCCCTAGTCTTAAGAGAGCATTATTTGGTGTAAAAATTGCCAGGAGAGGGTGGTTTTGTTAGAATTAAAATACTTTTCATTGTTCAAATGATTATTTCAGTAGCTGTTGTTGCTTGTGTCTAGATGTTCCCGCCGAGCCTTATGCAGTCACAGGACGGACTTTTCCGAGTTGGTTGGGTGGAAGTATGTCATGCTGGGATTAAGGGTGTGTGATTGCTAAATCAGTTCAGTGATAGGTTTAGTATAATTCTGGCTAGGATTAAGCGTGTGAGTACTATACTGCCCTTGGGCATAAAATACAAAAACAGAAAGAGGGCTGGTGTGTTTTTGTCTTCTTGCTTGCTTGTGATGCCAGTCAGCCAAACCACTCTCTCTAGGAGTCAGCACTCAGGGACTGAGACTGCTACAGACTAAAGCCATATAATTCTTGTCTCTTTAACTTTGGGTGTTAGATAGTTTATCTCAGAAAGGAGAAAAGTAAGTAATATAGTAAACATCAATACATGTTTAAATTCAAACCTAAGTTTTGATGTGCTCACTAATACTCTAATTTTTTTCTTATTTTTCATGATTAATATTAATATAAATCACGTTTTAATTACTTTCATATTATACAGACAAAGAATGATATCAAACAGATGGCTGTCATATTTTCTACAGATAAAAGGGGGAAGCACAGGGGATCAGATCATTAAAATACTTGAGTCATAATAATATTCTTTTTAATCTGAGCTATGTTAGCACTTAGAAGCTTCAGTAGTGAAAAGGAGATTTCCCCAAATTTTTTGTAACTGTCTTGAAAAATTTTGACATTAGCTATCTACAAATATCTCACTTATGACTTCCTGAAAGTTTTTCAAGAGTTAGCACCATTTTAAATTTTATTGTTAGTGTATGTTTGTAATGTATAACAATCATATCTTAGCTTGTTTGTATTTACACCATCCCTTCATCCCTCTCTATCTCTTTCTCCAGATCCCCCTTCTGTCTACATGGAGACTACTTCCTGTTGCCTAACACCCTTTTTTACTTTACTCTTGAACTTGTTTGTATTTGGGGCCTCTCACATAAGAGGAGCCGTGCCATATTTAGCCTTCGGCGTCTGATTTATTCACTTAACATTATGGTCCCAAGACCCATTCATTTTCCTATTAATGAGTCAATTTTAAACATTTTTATGGCTGAATTGTACTCTACTATGTACACATACTACATTTTCTGTATCCCTCCTGCTGCAGATGGCCATACAACCTGCTTCTGTAAGTTTTCCATTGTGACTACTGCAATAATGAGCTTGTGTATGTATACTTCACTGTGATGTGAGGACTTTGACTCTTAGGATGGTGTCCTGAAGAGGTGTACCTTGCTCCAGTGGAAGTGTTAGTCTTTTGAGGAATCTCCCCATTGATTTCCACTGTGAATGCATTAAGTGTGGACTGATTGAGCTCATTAGCTGTACTCTGAATACTTTCTCATTCACAGAATTTGCTCCTCTGAATCCAGCATCAAGAAACTTAAATGGTACCCTTATACTTGAACAGGACCCTGCAAAGATGTATGTCTTCTTTGGAAATACTGTAGTAGTGTTGCACAGGGTAAGATGCTCATTTTTCAGGAATAGATTGTGTAAACTAAGAGACATGAGAGGAAAAAGGAAGAGATGGGTCGTTACTGCTTATTTTCTATCAGTGTTGAGCTTGGTTTTATGTTTATGTGTGTCCCCGCTGCCAGGAGACAGATTCCAGTGGAGAGAAGATGTTGATGAGATGAGTACATTTAAAACAACTCTATTAAGTCTGGGGAGCTGATGCCCTTAGAAGTGATCATACCAACTAACTCAAGCAACATCTTTGAAAGTCCTTGAAGGCCACAGATTTTGTGTATTGAGTGTCCTCCCTACTGGGGCCGCCCACTTGGTGTGTGCATCCTGCCTCTCAGCCTGACTTCTGTGTCAGACATCTGAAGGACTTAAGCATCTGACTCTAGAGAAGTACACTACGTTCTCCACAAGCTCATGGATTCCATGGAAACTAAACACAAGTGTATTAAAAGGAGCTTTTAAAAATATGCAAACAAAATATTCTCAGTAAGAGAACTGCATCTTAGTTTATATTAAACTTGGAGAATTTTCTCCAGCTGCCTTCTCTGTAAACAAGTTTGGAATTTTCCACTGCAAGAGTTTTCACTTCGGTCTCATATGAGAAAGAGTGAGCAGCTTTATTTTGTCTCTACCTGTTACTACCAGGGTGACTTTGTTCAAATTATTTAACTTTTTTGGCCACAATTTTTGCCATTGATAAAATTATAGCACTTTCATGGAGTCTATGCTATGAATTGATGGGAAGCATAATATATGTAAATTCTCAGAATAGCATCTGCCACATTGGAAGTGTTCAGTGAATTTATCTATTGTCTGTTACTGTATGAAAAGTGTGATTGTGTACATACAAATGAAGTCCAAAGGTCACTCAGCAGTCTCATAAACAGAATAATCACTTAACTATTCTTATCCACCTCTATCCTTCCTTGAATTAGCAACCAACTCCATCTTTGTCTTGTGTCTTCCTTGTATACAATTCTAACTTTCATTTTAACATTGGATTTTGATTATCTGCTCATGTCTTAACTCACATTTCCCCTCTGCACCCACATAAGAAATACATCGTAGTATCAATCACTAAATATATGTTGAATAAATAAGTGAATGAATCAATGTATGAAGATGTTTTCTTGACTGGGAAGTTCATTCTTAAAAGCATCTTCCAGGTGAAATGATAAAGGTGATTCCTGTCAGGTTTTTTATACTTCTATGTAATATGGTTCAAACTAATTCTGAAAGGGCAGTCAGTACTGTTGTAACACTGTTTAATAAATGATGTAATTTCTGAGCAAAGCAATTCAATTTTCCTTAGTTGTTGCAATTACTGACCATCTGATTGCAAGGTTTTCTTGCCTTAAATGAAAGCTTGCTTTTGAGTGTTAATATAAATAACAACTCTGCTCTGAGGGAAATAATAAATGAGTTTATTCTCAACAAAATATGAGTGACTGTAGCCAACAGCACACATCCAAATTGTTCTGAGTGACATATTTCACTACGGAAAGGTTACATGAACTCCTGCACTCCCCCAAGAAAAAAAGGACATGAATCAGTATGTTCAATAAATACATAGTTGGGAACTTCAATAAATTCATAGGTAGTCTATAGGAAAGCAGGTGAAGCTATTCTAAAAATTTAAGATATTATCTTAGTGCTTTGTTAGATTCGGGGTTGGTGGAGAGCAGAGGTCAGCTAAGATTAGCAGTACCTTCTGAAAACTTTATCTAATAGCCATGCTATTTGGATGCTAAGCATATCCCATGATAACTTTGGCTTTTGTATTTTACCTACAACTTTCCATCTCAAAAATCAAAAGGTTCTACTCAGCCAAGGTCAAAGGATGTTTATAGATGTGATTTCTTCAGAAAACTTCAGTTTCACACAACAGTTCCTATAATAACGAAGTGTTGATCAAACACCAACTTGACTCTGCTATTTACTAAATACAGTTGCTACCATTTTCTTCCAGTATCTAAACAAATTGATGTCCTAGGACTTTGCAGGTTACTATAACTATCTAATTTAATTATGGGATAGATTTTTGCCCTTAGAGACTAAGCAAAATAATGACTCATTTTTGCCTTTGAAGACATGAAAGGCAAAATTAAAGAAGGGAAACATAAACAGCAAAAAGTTACTTTTAAAAACAGGAAAAGCTGAAAACCAATAAAAGGGAACATTTGCATCATCATAACTCAGTGGATGAGTCTGAATAAAATTATTGAATAAAAAAGAATTTAAAAATTCCTATAATGGACATGTCCAGGTATAAGACTTCAGGTAATACAAAGAAAGGAGGAAAATATCCTTCGGTACTCTGTTTATGACCAAAAAGTGGGACTTCTTTAATGTACCAACCAGCAGGATGAATGAATTATTCAAGGTAATTGGGAAGGACAATTTTATAAGTTTCTTTAAACAACAGTAATTGCTTAGAAACTTTTTTTTTTTTTTTGCCAGATCCAGGGATTGAACTCAAGCCCTTGTGCTTGCCAGGGAAGTGCTTATCCTACTGAGCCATAGCCCTTGCCCGGAAAAGATTTTTTTTTTCAAAATAATCATGGAAAAAGCAAACAGCAATTCATTTTCTTGTTTGACAACTTTTTCTTATTTCCTGACTTTGAAACGTTTTTTTATTACACACTGTTGTTTCTGATAGCTCCACAGTATGTCCCTTCCTGAAGGAAAATAGACCCATTAGGCAATAAATCTTGAAACAAGAAAGGAAAAAGCTAAAATTCAATATTATACGTAAGAACAGTAGCCCTTTGTCTGACAAAGAAAAATAGGTGTATTTTTGTTACAAATTCCAAATGATCTCCGAAATGTCATGCTAATGACTCAGCGCTTACTCACCCATCAGACAAAACACCCCATACTTAACAGCCTTCAAGGCTACATTAGACCTGAGCTTGACTGAATGTTACCTGTAATTACTCACGCACCCACCTCACAGAGGGAGTGGATGGAATAGCTAATGTATCATTGATAACTACTTTAAATGGTACATAGCCAAAGCCAGGCCCATCACACCCTGTGTTTCTTTATGGAAAGTCATTGAAAAGGTAGGATAATCAAGTAGTCCTTGGAGACTTTAGCAGGGATGGGGACAGGGGAGGGGCCTGTCTGAAGGGATGAGAAATCATTTTCAACACTGAGCTCCTTAAGAAAGGGCTGCAGCTGCTGCAAAGCCGTGGCCCCCCGTGGTACGTTAATAAATATTCTCCTCATACATTCTGTTACATCACTCCTGCCAGCTGTACACAACACTATTTCTTGGTGAGAAGCAAGGGTGATAAGATGCAGCTCTAGAGACTATTATGATTTTACTTCAAATGGATGTGTTTTTAGTACCTCAGTCTTTTGTACCAAAGGCTCTTGTATTTTAAGATAGAGCTGTTTGTTTTAACAAGGAAACAAATCTTGCAGTTGTGGTTTAAATGTACATTATTTTCTTTTGGAAACTATGATAATAGAACCCTGAAATCCTTTTTTTTTTTTTTTTGCATTTAAGAAACCAATTGTAGTTTAAGTCCACAGGGACTCACACATTTTAAATTGCTCATACTCATTCTTGTAAGTACATAGGAAATGGTGTTTATATAAATTCAGAAAAATATTCTCTGCAGCTTCTAAGGCGAAGACATGCTATGAGCTCAGAGTTAATTAAACATGAAGCAAATATATTCTGGATCATAGTGTGATAAGATTCAGATGAAGCAAGAATAAGAAAGAAGAAAACTTGTTCTGAGAGGTCAGTGTGTCTGTCCTTGAAAGAAAGCATATGACATAAAGAATTCCCAAACATCAATTCCATCTAAAGTGTTCACAGCTAGCCAAACTTATGAACCTACATTAAGGTGATGGTTAACTTTAGGGGTCAAGGATTAAGGAATACCACTAGAACATGTTTTGTGACAGTTTCCAGAGGACACTGGCATGAATGAGGGAAAAATCTACCCTCAAGGTAAGATAACTGGGGACTCAGGAGAAAATGACAGAGAAAGTCAAAATTTCCCCTATTGTGGAGTGGGGGTGTGTTTCTCCTGCTCTGGGCTTCAGAATGCCAGGATCTTTAGCCTGGGACACCTGGGACTCCTGCCAGCCACCTAAACCTTCAGCTTCAGTCTGACAGTGATGTCCTTGGCTTCTCTAGTTCTGGGACTTTTGAACTTCGATTGAGTCATGCTACTGCTATTGGCCTTCCAAGATCTGCATGAAGACAGTGAAGACAGGCTGCCATAAACTTACGGGTGCCTATAATTGTGTGACCTAACGCACCTCACCTACCTATCTATCCACCTTTCCTTCTATCATATGTGATCTATCGTTTCAAGATCTCGGGAGAACCTTGTCCCTCCCCCCAAAGGCTCATGTGCTGAGGTAGGGCTTGTCTAAGGTGATGGGAGCATGGAAGGGCTATGGCTAAACTTCTGGCAGGAGATGATTAGAGGAAAGTCATCAGGAACATGACTGGAAATAGAGTGCATCACTCTTCCTGGTACCTCCCTTCTCTGGATGCTTGCCGATGCTGAGCCATGAGCGGCTATTCTCAGCAATGCCCTTCTGCCATACTACACTGCTTCAGAACCAGCTAACTATGAATTAAGATCTGAGCCAAGATGAACTTCTCTTCCCCTAGGTTTCAGGAATTACATACTATGTCATAGTCATAAGGAAAGTGACTATGGTAATTGGCAATTGACTAAGACACTCACACTATGTAGTGTTACATGCAGGTTATACAGAATGGCCAGAATCTTTGTGAGCTAAAGTGGTAAAAGGCAAATGTATGAAGCAAAGTGGAGATAGCTTGCTAACAGTAACAAATGTAGCACATTTCTCACCCCCACCACCAAATATTTCTCAGAATCTCTGAAGCTATGAGTATCTTACATTTCATATCAAAGAGGACCCTGTACAAGCAATTAAAATAGGGAAATGGTTTTGTATTACTGAGGTCCCTCAGAGCATGAGCCCTTACAAGAAGAAAACTTTCCCTAGCTGAGGATAGAATACAGCAAAAGAAGATCTTTGGAGACATCAGAATCATAAGGATTCATGTTTGCTGGTTTGAAGTTGGGGAAGGTCACAAGATGAAAAAATCCAGGTGGCTTTACAGAGAGAGCTAAATGAACCTTGGGCTGGGAGGCAGGATGAGCACAGGGCCTGAGGTCTATGACTACAAGGAAGTGAACTCTGCCAACAATGCAAATGAATGTGGAAGTGAATTCTCTACCCCAAATCTCCAAATTAGAGTGAGCACTTTGATTTTGGCCTAAATAAAGGAACAAACCAAGTTTTCATGGACCTACCGAATCTGGTGATAATAAAGTTTGTGTTGTTTAGGCTACCGCATTTATGGCAATTGGTCACAATTTGCATTTGAGAGCTAAGGATATCTTTTCCCTGAACACATTTCTTTTTTAACAGAATATCACTAAGTTTCCTGGACTGGCCACAAAATTTCGATCCTTTTGCCTCAGTTTCCCAAGTACTAACAATGTGCACTACCATGCCACACTCTGACCACACTTTTCTGAAAAGCTACATACTGGCTCCTGATAGGAATGTAATTGGTGAGTAGACAATGTCCATGTACAAAACAGGAAAGCCACAGAAGAGACCAAGTAACACTGGACTCACTCTAACCCATCAAGATAATCGGGATTCAAAACAAATATTATGAAAATAAAATCCGGAGATAAGTCCTTGAGGAACCATAAAACACTTCACAGGAGTTTTAATGGAGCTGAGTTCATTGGGAAGAAAGTCTTCACATTGTTTTGGAAGGTTGATATCATGTCTTTGTAGACATAGTTACATATAGTAAAGTACCCCAGAAAGGATTGTCAAGGCCTCATCCTGGACCATCCTGAGTTGAGTAAATCCAGTCAGTCCCAGATATATTTCTGGGATGATTCTACTTATGGAGATGCAGAACTTTGGCTGTTACAGATGTTCAAATCAAATTTACAGTTTTATTTGGAAATTAGAAGGTTCAGATTTTCTGGCCTGATTCAGGAACATAATATAAAGAATCTAGAGAAGTAGCTTCAAATCCTCTTTATGTTTTCACAATCAACTTTGGTTTTTTAAAAACTACATGAAATTATTCTAACCTTATCTCTGTCTCAAAATTATTGAATCAGAATTTTCATGGTTGAAGTGTGGCATGTTTTTATTGAGGTCAATGAAAGTATTTCTGTGAAATCTGCAGGATTATTTGTTGCACAGCCATTTTTTTGAGGAAGGTGGGGGTAAATTCAAGGTTGCATAGTCTCCCAAATCTTCAGCTGCACATGCACTATGCTTGTCTGACAGCAAATAACCAAAGAAGAAAAAAGGTTACCCTTCCATTATGAGCTTATTTCTATACTCTTGTGATAACCCTACTTGCACACATGGGCAAATGCAAGACTTTTTTCACAAAAGTGATGGTTTTATTTACAGTGGAAAGAAAGTATTGCCCAAACCCCCAAATTTTGAACCTGGGTACAGGTTCTCATAAATGTCTGAGAATAAAAATGTAAAGTGAATATTAGTATTATATTGCATAACTATAATAAAAAAGGGGAAAACTGTTGAATTTACAGAAGGGAAAATCTTTTGCTTAAAGAAGCATCATAGAGCTGGGGAGATAGCTCAGCAGAATTAGTACTTACCTGGAAAACACAAGGTCCTGAGTTCAATCCCCAGTACCACACACACACAAAAGAAGAAGAAAGAAGAAGAAAGAAGAAGAAGGAGAAGGAGAAGGAGAAGGAGAAGGAGAAGGAGAAGGAGAA
>NDGN011277311.1:0-18311 GCA_002564285.1 Tympanoctomys barrerae | reverse complement strand
GAACTATGCTGGACTTATTTTCCCCGTGGCTGGCATGCAGAACCTCTAAACCCGAGCTTATCTGGGGAGAGCCGGTGAGCAGCTTGGCCCAGATAGGTGCCCATCTGACGATTTCTGTGCTCGGGACGGCAGGCAGCACCACTGGGGCCCTTTTAGAAACCACACAAGCTTGGGCATGCTGCCCAGGGGTAGAGCGCGTGCTTGGCCTGCTCCAGGCCCAGTTCACCTCTCAGCACCCCAACCCCACAAAAAAAGAAACCAACTTCCCAAGTGAGAGCTTCAAGATGAGTGGGTCAGACTTTGGAGGCAGGAGGCTGGCATAAAATCTAGATCAGAGCTCCCCACTCCTGGCCACAAACCCAGCCTGTTAGGTGAGACACAGGTGGGTCCTTGTGGCCACACCCATCATCACCAGATAAGCTGCGCCCACGTCGAACTGTCCATTTGCAGGCCTCTGGTTCTCTGCAGTTGCCACCCCACAGGCATTGCCTTTTGGGGCCACCTAGGTTTGCACACCATATGAGAATCTAATGTCATGACAGAGTGTGCAACAAACGTAAGGGGCTGGAATTAGCCCCAGACCCCACGCACTCACCCTGGTCCTGGGGAAAAATTGTCTTCCAGGAAACTAACTCATCTGGTGCCAACAAGGTTGGGGTTGCTGACTGCTGTGGTCCTGTAGGATGAGCCAAAGCACACGCTGCCACCTGCAGCTGCCTCAGGGAGGCAGGGAGGGGACGCTTGTCCCTCCCATCCTGCCTGCCAGGCTCCCAGCCCCAGGGGTCAGCCGAGGGTGTGGGGCTGAGCAGGGTGGTGAGGGCGGTGGTGGGCAGGTGGCCCCGTGGCCTGGCAGGGTGGAAACCCCAGGCTGTAGGCGTGGCAGCGCAGGGCCTGGCCTTTCTGGGTATAGTCTCGTGGGTTTGTGTCCCTCACCAAGGTGCATCACTTGTGGAGGCTGAATGGTCTTCAGAGCAGAGCTCCATCCTGTTTCCCCCCACCCCGTTTCTCTCTAACTTTAAAATGTTGCAACATGTAACTAAAACGTGTTCAGGCATGTAAATAAAACGCGATACACAATTTAATGAGTGCTCTTGCACTCACTGCCCAGCCTAAGAAATGAAGTGGCTTAGGTCCACGAAGCACTCTACCATGCCCAGTGGCTCCTCTCTCCCCTAACAGATGCATGTCTTGCCTGTGTGCCTTCGGGAGGCCTCTGCGCCTTTCAGAGGCCCTGCACACTGGTCTGTGCAGCTGCCTTGTGGGAGAGGTCCTGCCACTTGGCTGTGGCAGCTGGGGGCCCGCACCCAGGGCCCTTCGGGAGTGCAGCTGGCCGTCTCTTCGCTCACTCCACCCTTGCTGAGAGCCCATGGCCCTGCCCCAGACTGTGGCCAGTGGAACTGCTATTTGTGCTATTTTTGAGCCTCAGCAGCAGGCACTGCCTGGCACGGAGCATTGTTTCATGTGCTATTGTATTGGCTGAGGAGCAGCTGCCACCCTAGGCAGTGCCTGGCCGGGTGTAGAGAGAGCTCCAGGGCACTGGGCCTGCCCTTGCTGTGGGAACGCAGACGGGAGGACGCCGAGCCAAGGGTGCAGCATGGTCATGGCAGCATTGTGGCTGGACTCTGGCAAGTGCTGCAGAGAACCTGGGAGGGCCCTGCTGCCCGAGAGTTGAAGGTGGGGGCCTGCAATCCTGAGGCAGAGGAGGAGCCTGGGAATTGGGGATTTGTGTCAAGTCGTGAATCACACTCCCTGGGAAACTCCACTGTCAGGAGCGACAAAGGCTCACCTCAGTGTGGCCCAGGGTCCCGGAGGAGGCAGGGTGAGCAGGGGGCTGTGGCGTGGCAGGTGGCCGCCTGCGTCCTGCTGACAGATCTTCTCCTCAGGTGTCCTGGCACTGTGGGTCCTGGTGACGCACGTGATGTACATGCAGGACTACTGGAGGACCTGGCTCAAGGGGCTGCGTGGCTTCTTCTTCGTGGGTGTGCTCTTCTCAGCCGTGTCCGTGGCTGCCTTCTGCACCTTCCTCACGTTGGCCATCACACAGCACCAGAGTGAGGGCCGTCTTGGGACAGTGGGGGCTGGGGAGAGAGCCCGCAGTCTGGTCCTGGCCTCGGCTCCTGTCCCAGAGATGGGCAGCTCACCAAACTTGCCTGTCCCTGGGCTTGCTTCAGTTGGAGTGGGAGGAATGACAGTCCCAGCTGCTTAGGACAGGAGTCATTGGCACTAGTGTGTTGTGTTGGGCACAAGCTGCCCCAGGTGGGCAGACCTTTCAGGCTCTGCCCAGCTCTGGAAGGGGGTGCCCCCTGCTGGCTGTGATGGGAGGGGCCCAAGGCCCTTCTCTCTGCCCCAGGCAGTTGATGCTGAAAAGCAAGTTCTGGAGAGCCGAGCCCTGGACCACACGCACCTGCAGCGGCCCACAGAAGGCCGGGCCCACACACCCTCCTGCCCGCACGCCCCGGAGTGCCCTGACCCCTAGCCCTGTGGGTCTTCCATGGGGCGGGTGATGTTGGGGCATGGCCCGTGAGTCACTCTGGGTTCCACTTCCCTGCAGGCTTCACAGACCCTACCAGCTACTACCTGTCCTGCATCTGGAGCTTCCTTTCCTTCAAGTGGGCCTTCCTGCTCGGCCTGTACGCGCACCGCTACCGGGCTGACTTTGCCGACATCAGCATTCTGAGTGACTTCTGACCCGGGGACGAGGTCACTGCGGCCTGGGGCCTCTGGACCTGAACACAGCCAGCCTCTGAGGCCTGGGGTGGGCCTGCTCCAGCCCCTGGGGACCCAGAACTGAGGCAGAGACACACAGCAGGATCAGGATCGGCAGATCGGCTTGGCTTTCCAGGAAGACCTTTGGTCCCCTTTCGGGGAGGGCTTCCACGGTCGTTGCCCATGGGGCTTGCTGCAGGGCAGCTCCAGGCCTTTCCAAGTGATTCTCTTTTCTTAGTATGGGTTGGAGAATCAGTGTAACTGGGGCCCAGATGACACAGTCGGGTCCTTGGGCGGGGTGGTGAGGCCATGACCCATGTAGGAACAGGTGGCTTGCTCTCTGCCTGAGGCAGAGGGAGCACAGGCCACATGGACAATCTGTAGAGACCCCGGGACCCCAGCCCGTCGCCTCTGCTTCTGAGGGGGCTCAGGTGGCTAAGCCATCAGTCTGAGGGGTGACATTCCCCAGGGCCCTGCCCCTTCCTACAGAGCTGGTCTCCCTGGGGCTCTGCCACCCCAGTCCTGTCTCACATCTACACCAGCCCCATGCCTCCTCACTGCCCAGCACCTGGCACCCCAGCCCACTCACTGCCTTCTGGCCGGCTGCCCTCCTCTGATGCCCTCAGAGGGACCTGTGTGAGGCGGAGGGCTCCAAGTGCCCGTGTCCTTCAAGTGAACTTGCCACCGTGTACATGTATTCCTTTCCCACTTTCGCATCCTGCCCCAGCGTCTCTGCCTCGTCTGGATAGCTGTCAGTCATTCACAGACAGGCCCCTGATGGGTTTCTCATGGGAAGGCACAGAGCAGAACCAGGGTGCTGTGGGAGCGATGGCAAGGAGGGGTGGCTGGGGGTCTCTGGCTAAGAACTTCCCCCAGCTGTGTCCTGGGGAGGGGCATGGCAGGTTCTGCTGCTCAGTCCTCAGGGCCCAGGACAGCCCCGCAGCTGGGCCCTCCCTGACCCCCAGGTAGCCTCAGCAACCCTTGCAGTTTACTGTGCCTCCCAGGCTGAGGCCTTGGGAAGGCAGGGCAGGAGGACCCCCTCTGGCAACCCCAGCTCTTCTGCTCCTCTTAGCGCTCCCACTCTGGAAGGAACCAGACATGTCTAATCTGAGCACCTTTTACTGATTAAACAGTGGCCCCGGACGCGGTCACAGCTGGGCACTGACTCCCGTGTCCCTGGGAGGGCCCTCTGTTGATGGGGTGGGCAGTGCAGGGTGGGCCAGCAACACTGAGTTCAGAGTGGCAGCCCTGCGGAGGGCCGAGCTGGAGGGGCCTGGCCAGCCGTGCGTGGGTGCCCTCCAATGGCACTTAACGCTTACTCACAGGACATTAAAGCAAATAAAACATTTATTGTTCAGATTTTTTTTCCATTTTTTTTTCTTTTTTACAAAAACATGCATACATACATGGGAATGCTGGGTCCTGGGGAAGACACTCACATGCTTTCACACACTCACTCACACTCGCAGGCACGCACAAATACTTTCCTTCTTGGCCCCAGGCAGGGACCCCAAAAGCCTCAGAAACATGGCTAGGGCAGTCTCCCCTCCCATGTCCGTCTATTCTCCCACCCTCTTCCCCGCAGCTGTGCAAGTCCTGTGTGGGGCGTGAGAGTGCAGGGGTGGCGGAGCCCCCAGAAGACGGGAGGCTGTGGGAGCAGCAACCAGGGAGCCATGGGTCCCACAGCTGCTGAGGGGTGACGAGGCCTGGCCGCTGCTGGATTGGGATGCACAGGGCTGTAGGAGCGCCTGCCTGTGCCACCGGGGACCAAGGTGGCAGACACAGTGGTCTCCGGTGGGGGCAGCAGCTGGGTGGGAGGTCCGTGGTGCCAGCTCCGGGAGTGTCTCAGGCTCCTGGTGCCCATGGTGAGGAAGCTTCCCGGGCACTGGGGGCCGTGATTCCCCCGCGCTCAGAATAGGGAACCCCTTTCCTCCAAGCCACCCTGCAGAACCTGGGAGGGGCCGCCCTGGCCGGGACAAGTTCACATTTCTGCGTGGAGCCTGTGTGCAAAGTCGGGTCTGCAGAGCCCAGAATAGTGGTTAAGGCTGGGCCCACCCAGCCAGTCCTCCTTGTGCGGTCCTGATGGAGGCCGGGCCCACACACAAGGGCCCCTGTTCTCAGGTGAGCCCTGCTGGGGCTGGCACCTAGTGCCTCCTCAGGGTCCCCTCTGGTCCCTATCTTATACCCGGGGTCCTTCTCATGCTCCCTGGTGGGACGATGGTTAAGGCCGGCTGTTTTCTGGCACCCCACTACCTGCCCAAAATCTCTGGAGACCTGGGATGGGGCTGGTGATACAGCCTCAGAGGGGCCAGGCGGCAGCTGATCCATGTCACGGCTCAGAGATTCATGGGCTCTTCCTCTTCCACCAGCTGCTCCGAGGGCCTGGGGGCAGGACAGGTAAGCGCTGCAGGCAGGCTTTGGCGGAGCAGCCCTGCAGCCCTGCTACCAAGCGAGAGTGGTTCAGGGGGGCCTCGGGGCTCCTCTGTTCATGGGGTGCTTCAGGTGGGAGGATGACGGGGCGGAGCGGCCACGGCACGCTCGGGGCCCAGTGTTACCTGTCCTCAGCCAGGATGCCCACAGAGAGTGATGCCAGCGCAGTCACGGCCTCGACTTCGGCATCTGCCCCAGGCACCCTGGGCACCCAGAGGTTCGGGGAGGAGGCCAGGCGCTGCATGCAGCCCCAGTATTTACCTGGAGCAAGGAGCTGGATGAGGAAGGTTGGGGGACGAGCCGGTCCCTCACCCAGAACAAGGAGGGTGCATGCCCCCAGCCTGAGGTGAGTCTCCCTCCCACCCCTGCCCTCGCCCTCGATGCAACAGCCCTGGCCCCACAGCCCTGAGGGAGAGCAGAGCAGGGCAGTGCGCTGCAGGGTGTCTGCGGCTGCCTGAGCCTGGCCCAAGCCCCACTGTGGCCATTCCCAGTGTGTGCTGGCGTCCCGAGACTGCCAGCAGGGCCCACTGTGCCCAGGTGGTCCACGTCAAAAGTTACCACATACCCTGCCAGCCTGCTGACGCAGGATCCACCTCAGCAGCCCCCAGTACGAAGGGAGCACGTGCTGCAACAGGAGTGTAGCCCTGGGCCCACACAGCTGGCAGGATGACTAGAGCTCACCCTACTGGCTGCCCACAAGGAGCACCCCAGCACAGATGCCCGCCTGCAGCAGGGCTCCCCGAGGGCCTGGTGTCCGCAATGCTGTGTTCCCTCCCCAACTAAGCTCTTGGTATGGGGGATCCCTTCATCCCCTCCTGCAACCCTGGAGCCTGCTCAGTAGACATGATGCTGAGGTTGAAACTAAGATGCTTGCCAATGTGGGGGTTACTCTCAGACCCGGCCCCTGAGCACACAGAGCTCCTGAGAGCCCCAAGGCCAGGACCGAAAGGCAGAACAGCAACCTGGCTCTCTTGCTGGCCTGGTCCTAGTCCAGGGCTCTAGGTGGCCCAGCTGTGGGAGGCTGCCTGCAGCTGCTGCTGACGCAGTGCACACAAGCCCTATCCCAGCCTGGAGCAGCGCCTCTCGCGTGCCTGACGCGGGTGTCCCTGGAACCAGCCACGGGTGGTGGACCCTGAGGGCCCTGAGCAGCCCGCCTGCGAGCAGCCCGCCTGCACTCACTGTGCACCCGGATCACGGCCTCCAGGGAGCGGATGGCGTTGAGGTTGGGCTTCCTTTTCCAGGTGTCCTCCGACAGGGGATCCACCTACAAGATCAGTCCCTCGGTCACCCTGCCTTTGGGACCACAGCCCCATTCTGGGCCCTGCAAAGACCTCGACCTTCTGAATACAAACAGCTGTGTGCTGCTGGCTGGGAGGTAGGTACGGCTCAGGCACACTGGCCACAGACCCACGGTCCACGCCCCTGCCACCCCGTCCCATCTCCCAGCTCACTCCCAGGGCAGTCCTGGGACAGCCTGCCTCCCAGCGCACAGAAGCCAGAGCAGCAGGTGCAAGCAACTTACCTTGCTGCCCAGAAGAGCAGCCACACAGGCCTCGGAGGCGTCGCAGATAGCAGTGAGGTCATGGCCACCCTCCAAGGCCAGCACCACAGCGCCGCCTGCCAAGCTCATTAGCTGCTGCGTCATGTACCCAAAACCTGCAGGGGTGGGTAGAGAAATGGAAGTGTGCAGGGGCAGGGCAAGCTGGATCCGTCCCTGGTTCTGGGGTGGCCCCGCTTGCTTCCTCCTTTATCAACATGAGGCAGGGCCACGTGCTGTCACATGGAATCGCGTGCCAACCAAGTGTCCTCACTCGAAGCACAGAGCAGTCAGGGCCCAAGTCCTGGTCTGCGCCTCACGGCCAGGGCCCGGCTCCTTTGTGCTTGTCCAGCCCCTACTGTCCAGAGCGCGGCCCCGCCTCCCCGCTGGAATGGCCTGTCCAGCCCAGAAACCACTTGGCTGGGTTTCCAGGGCCCCAACTGGGTCACATCAGTGTGGGGCAGCACGGGCACTGAGCGGACCTCAGCCTGGGCGTGCTGGTCTGTGTCCCAGGGCCTCCGGGGCTGGTCGCCCTGAGTACTGCAGTCCGCACGAAGCCCTGCCCACCACCAGATGCAGGCAGCACCACCCATGCCCCCCAGGCTGGCTCCCGTCTCCACACCCTCCCTCTGTAGGCCCCTTACACTTGGCAGAAACGCGGTAGCCACCCAGTGGGGCTGGGTGTCCCTCAGCAGCGTCAAACCCGGCGGACACCAGAACCAGGTCGGGCGAGAACTCCTGGGCGACAGGCATCACCACTGTCCTGAGGGTTGCACGAAGGGAGGTGTCACCACACTGGGCCAGTGCATGGGCAGAGTCACTGGGCAGAGCCTGGGCGCCAGCCTGTGCCGCCCAGCTCCTGCCAGCCTTCCTGAGGGCACCTGCTCCCAGGACTCCAAGCCTGAGGGTCTGTGGCGCTCTCTGGCTTCCTCCACCTTGGTGGGCCACCTTGGTTCACACAGCCTGAGGGCTCGGCCACCCAAGTACTGAGCCAGCAAGAGGCAGCCAGGTGCCAAGGGCGGGCCACGGGAGGGGCTGAAGAGGAGCATGTGTGTGTGTGTGTACGCGTGTGTGCGTGCGAGTGCGAGTGAGCGAGCCGGCATGGTCAGAGAGGGGCAATCGGCCAGCCAGCTGAGCTAGTCTCAGGCTACTAAGCCACGGGAACTGGAAATGCGTGGCTCACCTCACTGTTTGCCACCATGGAGCCGATGGGCCCCCTAGACCCCGTGCTCAACCTCTCCCTCCACAGGTACCCAGCAGCTACCTCTCGCTAGCCTTGACCTGGCCCTGGGGTCTGCTCTGGGGCCCCCAAAGCCCTGGGTTCTGGACACAGCTGCCGGGAACACTCGTCCAGGGTCCTGCAGAATTAGTTCTCGTGGAGAGTATCTCCAGAAAAGGGTGTCCAGACTGGCTTCTGGGCTCCCTCTGCCAATGCAGCGCGAGGACCAGAGTGAAGGAGGAAAGGGCTCCTACGTAGATCTGAGGCCTTTTCAGAGTGACTCTTCCCAATATGGATACCACTCGAGAACAGCTGGAGTGCATTTTTTGTTTTTGCAGTACTGGGGATCCAACTGGGGACTCTGTGCTTGCCAGGCAGGCACTTATACCACTGGGCTATCTCCCCAGGTTCTCCTCCGTGCTCCAGGAAGCTTCTTGTGGTTAATGTGGCATCCTGCTGGCTCACCCCACTGCTGCCCAGCATACTGTGACACTGGCTGTTCATCCTACATGACTTTAGCAACGGTCCTGGCTACCGCATCTAGTAACTGGGTGAGGTCAGGCTGGCAAGCCCACTGGTCACCTCCAGCCTGGTGCTTCAGGGAAGGGGCCAGGCCAGGGCTGGGAACTCACCTGAATGCGGCCAGGTACTCGGGATCCCCCATGGGAGGATCCAGGCCTCCAGCCCAGGCCACGTTGATGTTGAACCCTTCACCGCTGCCAGCTCCGACCTAGAAAAGCAGGTGCCAGGGAGACATGAGGACTGCTGAGCCCTACCCCCAGGCGCCAGTGTGGCAAGACCAGCTCATCCCGTCTCCACTCCACTTTGAGGGAGATTGCACGGGAGACCCAAGCCTTCTGCCCAGGATGCACAGCCTGGGACAGAGCAGAGTGAGTGTAGGAGTCGCCAGGCTGGAAAGTGTGGACCCAGCGTGCTCACCTCGTCCACAGCCCCACTGCCAGGGAAGAAGTTGCCGTCGTCATGGCGATGTAGGGAGATGTAGAGCACGCTGGGGTCCTGGTAGAAGGTCTGCTGGGTGCCGTTGCCATGGTGAACATCCTGCGCAGGGGAGGAGGCGGGGAATCAGGACAGGTTCAAAAGCAGAGACGGAAGCCAGGACGTGTTGGAAGGGCTTCAAGGTCAGTGACAATTCTGAAGCTCAGGACCTTACGCGGGAGGCCAGAAATCATGGCTCCTAGAGCCATGTGGTGGAATTGTTCCCCCATAACTGACTGACTGGCCTGAGCACCTATGTGTAGGGAAGGCCAAGATTATCAACTAAAGTCAAAAGACAGCACTCGGAGTGAAAGCACCTAGCGTTGCGGGACAGCCTGGAAGGGCAGCCCGCCCCACACCACCTCCTGTGGGCTGCCCAACCTCAGCCACATTTTGCACGAGGGGAAACCTAGGCTTGGAGAGGTAAGGTAGAACCCAGATGTGCAGAGGCACCGCTGCAGCCACCGCCCACAGACCTGCAGACTCTGGGAAGCTGGACCCACCCAGTCTACGATGAGGATCTTGCTGGCTTTGCCTTGCTGCTGCAGCTGCCGGCAGGCGATGGCCACCGAGTTGAAGAAGCAGAAGCCCCTGGGGGAAGGAGAGGGGGTGCTGCCAGCCCGTGCCCTACCCATACCTCCAGGACTCCAACAACCTCTGCGCCCAGGCCCTGGCTCAGCCCAGGCTGCAGCGGGGGCCTGAGGGCCGGGCCCCACCTTCCCCCGGGACGCCTCCAGGCCTTACATGGCTGTGGAATGGTCTGCATGGTGTCCTGGGGGCCGCACCACAGCAAAGCCGTTCTGGAAAGTAAAGGAGCACTTGGGACCCTCACAGCCAGCTCCTGAGCCGTCCAGTCTGCGTGAGCCTGCGTCTAGCTCCAGGCCCCTCCCGAGAAGGGCTGCAGGGCAGGGCCTGCCTGAATGTGTCCCCCTCCGGCTTGCAGGCAGGGCCTTCACTGCTTGTAGGCTGCTTGTAGGCTGGACCTGGACAGAGAGCCTCCCTCCGGTGTGTCCTAGCTACCCTCACTCGGTGGTGAGTTACTGAGATCTGCACGCCAGGCCTGCGCCAAGCACTCTGTAAGTGCAGGACATCGTCCTCACAGCGTTTCCTCGGACAAGCACTACTCCCATCTCCAGTTTACAGAGGACGAGGAGAAAGCCAAAGTTTAGGTGACTCAGCAGCTTGACCCCAAATGCCCACCCCAAACAGCTGGGGCTGTGCCCTTAATTATAAAGCTCTGCCAAGAAGCTCTGCCACTGAGGACCCCCTGAGGACCAGCCCCAGACAGTGTGTGACCTGAAGACAAGCCCCCCTCAGGGACCTAGGCCAGGGCATGCAAGCCGGCAGTAGCCCTCTCCACGGTGCCTGAGCACTGGGAACAGCTGCCAGTGGATGCACAAGGCTTAGAGAAACAGCAGACTGCCCCAGCCCCAGGCCTTTTTGTTGTTGTTTTTGTGTGTGTGCAGGGTCTCATTACGCAGCTCGGACTCATCGTGATGCTCCTGTTTACAGCCTCCCTAGTGCTGGGATTACAGGCCTGTGCCACCACGCCGGGACTCCATCGTCTACTCAGCATGCCTGGGGGGCAGGGCTGGCGGCACGTGGTGCCAGGAATCAAAGCCTGGCCCTGCACTTGCGTAAGCAAGTACTCAGTCCACTGAGCTATCTCGCCAGCCCGCAGCCCCAGGTCTTAAATGATCTGGCTGCTTGGGACCCAGTGCCTCTAGGAGGACAAGTCCTGGGGCACGGAGGCTGAGCTTTCCGGGACTCCAATCTTACCCTGGCCCCAGAGCATCCCAAACCCTGAGCAGTGTCTGAGAGGACAGAGAGGGCTGGCACTCAGGTCCTTGGCCCCACCACCCTGCCCCGTGTGGCCTCTGCACTCGGCTGGTCTCCGCTCCAACCCCCTACCTTGAGCTCTCTGGACGCTACTTTGAAGGCGAGGTCAGTGACGCTACCTGCAGCCCAACGGGCGGCATTGGAAGAATGCAGCTCATTCCAGATGGTGTCGGTGTCCACCTGTGGGGACCAGAGCCAGAGCCCGCATCATCCAAGGCTTCCTGCAGGAGCCAGCACCCAGCAGGCAGGACCCACTCCATGGCCAGGACCCAGGGGCAGGGAGCTGGGCAGACAGAGCTGCCTCCCCAGTGCCCCACCGCCCAAAGGCAAGGCCTCCGGTCCCCCGAGCGAGCCCCACGGGACTGCTCCTTCCCAGTGTCAGTCCCAGCGCAGCCCATCTGCACGGCAGCATCACACCTGCCTCCCCCTCAGGGGAGGGGCATGGCGTTACCTGGGCGGGATTGGGGTTTGGGCCTGGAGGGGGTTTTAAGCCCCAGCTGAGTCTGCTCAGGCCCTGCGGGACGGTCGGAGCTGGAGGGGCCGTCTGCACCACTGTCTTCCACTCGGGGCCCCTAGCCCAGGCTGGGAGGCCCCCCAAACCCAGTCCCTGGGCCTCAAGGCTAGGGAGGGGCCGGGGGGCATGATGGGGAGATGGGAAGGGCGAGGCGGACCAAGAGAGGCGAGGAAGGCAGAGAGAGTCGCAAGAGGCTGGAGAGAGAGAGAGGACAGAGAGGGAGAGGAGGGAGGAGAAAACAGAAGCAACAACAGTTGGAAAAACCAGAAAGTGGCAAGAAATGGGAGTTGTGAACAGGGCGCTGACTGGCTCCCGAGCTGCCCCTGCTAGAGCCCCCACTCGCCTGCGCTCAGCCTCTGTGCCCCACTTCCACACATCCTGCTCATGCCCTGAGGGACCACCTTAGGCAGAGGGAGCTGTGCCAGAGGGTGCAGCCGCAAAAGGATGCGGGCTGGGAGGCCAGGGCCTCCGAGGACGCAGGATGCACACCTCGGAATCAGGACCGGCAGCCCAGAGTCTGGGAACCGGGTCCACGCCAGGCAAAGCAGCCGAGGGCCAGCAGGGACCGGCCACGGCCCAACCTTCCAGGCCTATGAAGGACACAGTCCCAAGATCCAGTCCTGGCCCTGCTCTTTGAGCTTCACTGAGCTTCTACCAGGCACCTCAGAAGCACAAGGCCAGAGCTCCCCACTCTGGGACACTAATGGGCCCCATACACCTGTGCGCAGGACCCGCAGAGGGCCTGGCAGGAAGTGCCTGGCAACCGTTAGGACGGGAGGTGGGGGCTGGGCCTGGGAGGACAGAGAGGAGGAGCGTGAGCTCTCGCCACGCCCACCAGGGACCCGAGACACTTACCCCAACGCCACCACAGGGCAGCATCACAAACATCCGCTGTGCCAGGAGCTCTGCGGGGAGAGGCCCAGCCTACGTGAGTGTGGGTGCCCTCTGCTTCCGGCCCAGCAGGGGCAGGGTGGCTCCAGGGCAGGCGCAAGTGGGGTGGGGGCGAGAGCAGCGCAGGGAGGGCGAGGGCAGCGAGCCCGGGCTAGGGGCCAGCAGGCAGGACTGCGGACACAAGGGAGCCCCCAGGGGTGCGGCCAGACCCCAGGCCTACCTGAGAGCTTCTCGTTGTCCAGTTTGAGGCGGCTGAGGGGGTTGGTGCCATAGAGGAGCATGTGCCGCTCGGAGTGCACAGACTGTAGCTCCTCCAGGGAGGCCTTCCGGCCGCGGAGACACTGCAGAAGCAGGCGCCCAGAGAGCTCCTAAGCCCCTGCCCGCCGCCGGCCGCGAGTCCGGCCTTCCCGTCCCCCTGTGGTGCTCACCTCACACTGGCTCCGGAGGCCGCGCTCCTGCAGCCGGGACCAGATGCTCTGGATGCGGCCGGCGTGCTCTGGGTGCCGGCTGTTGTCTCCACAGGAGCACTGGTGCTTGAGCATGACGGAGTCGTAGACCAGCCCTGCCGGGCGCAGGGCAAGGTGGGACCCCAGGGAACCCTGCCAGTCTCCACCTTGTAGACCCTTTTAGGGCCAAGAGGGTACATGGCCTTGCCCCCAGAGGCCCATGCCCCACTCTGTCCCATCCAGAGACCAGCCTGGTATTCTCTCGAGGCCCAACACCAGCCCCACTCTCAGGCATCCCGAGCCTGATACCCGAGTGTAAGTGGGCGGAGTCATACTTCTTAGGGAACCCCAAGTCTTGGACCGGGGAGGCCACAGTGACCCAGGCCAGGGATAAGGCAAACAGAGCTACAGAGAGAGCCTGCAGCTGTCTCTCCAAACTGTAAGTTGAAAATACTCTGCAGAAAAGGTTACTGGAACTGAATGTACAGACTTTCCCCCGCTTGTCCCTAAAGGGTACATTACAATAACCAGGTATGTAGCATTTATGTCACATCAGGTATGAGACGATTTAAAGTATGTGGTAGGAGCTGGAGGTGTAGCTCGGGGGGAAAGTGCACACCTAGCGTGTGCAGGTCACAGGCAAATTCTACAATTCACATAGGAGGCTTGAGCATCCAAGGGTGGGGTAGCGGGGCCGGGTGCTGGCACGCGCCATCTCCAGGTACAAGGGACACCTCCAGGTGCCCCGGGCTGCCTCTAGGGACAGGAGAGGGAGAGGGGCATCTGCACACCTCAGGACACCAACAGCCTTCAAGGTGCTCACACGCCTGACCCAGGAGGGCCGCTGCTCAAGCGTGAACCTCAGAAAATGATCCGGGCATGAGTCAAGGCTGGTGCCCAGAAAGCTAGGACGGGGCGGGCACAGGGAGCAGCCACCTGTCCCGCCACCGAGAACAGCAGTAAAATACAGCAATGCGGCAGAAGGGTCTGTTTTCAAGATTAATCATATCAAAAAGTGCTCCTGAAATGCCAACCAAACACAGCAGGGAACGACACATGGCTCACGCGCTTGTGCTAGCCGTACGGCGTCTATGGCCAGAACACACTGGGGTGGGGGACAGCGGGACTTAAGGGGCATAGACGTGGTGGCGAGAGACCCACACTGCTCGCCCTGGCCTCACTGCCGCTTACTGTGACTACAGGCTTGCACCTTAGGCCCAGAGAAGCCTTGTGGCCCGCCTGTAGGACAGTAACCACCCCGGCGCAGCCTCACGGGCCACGGCGGGACCCTGCACGGTGGACCTCTAACAAGTCCTCTGCGAAGACCCCGGCACTGCCATGGAGAGAGACAGACTCGCGTGCCCGAGCCCCCTCCCTCAGTTGCCCCAGGACTGCTCTCACCTGTGATGAAGGGCAGGGTCTTGGTGGGGGCTTCGGAGCTGGAGAGGACCCGGGGCTGGCCTGCAGGCTCCGGGGCTGGCAGTGAGGCAGGCGCAGCGGGGGAGGACTGGGTTCTGGATAGGAGCCGGTGTCCACCCTGGGCCAGGGGAAGCAGCACGGGGTCCCCAGAGCCCGCCCGGGGCGGCCGCCCAGCCAGACGCGGCTGCTCCCGGAGCAATGCCTGAGGGACACGGAAACGGAAACAGGGTCCTCAGTCTCCCCGCATTCGCTCCATCAGCTCTCGCCTAGACCTTGGTCTTCCCAGAAAGCCCAGGAGGCATCAAGCCCTGCTTCCCATCTGGCTGTGGCTATGACTTTGAGCCTCCAGCAGCCCTCTGGAAGACCCACACCCAGACTGCCCACCATCTAGGGCTCCTGGGCCCTTGGGGCCACTCCAACCAGGACGGCTGTACCTCAAGGACATGGGACCTGTTCTGGACTGTTACCGTGGTGACGGGGGAAGTGTCCTCCCCCACTGCCAAGCTGATGTCAACCCCCAGTACTTCCAAAGTGGCTTTATTTGGACACAGTGTCTTTGCAGAGGCAATCAAAGGAAGATGAGGTGGTTAGGGGACTGCTAAAAAGGGGATGTGGACAGAGGCAGGCGGAGAAAGACCTGGGCAGGCACAGGAGAACACGGCTAACTGTAGGCCGGAGAGCCCTGAACCTCTCTCTCCCTTATAGCCCCTGATTCAGATTCAGACTTCAGTTTCCAGCACTGCAAGGTGATATGTTCCGCTGGGCAGGGCACCCGTGTGTACTGCTTCCTGCAGCAGCCCCCAGTAGGGCCCCGTGGCTGGGTCCCCTGGGTGTGAGCCTCCACAGCAGGCACCAGGGCCTGTCTCAGCCCCACTCCCAGACGTGCGAGGAGGGGTCACAGGTGGCAGCTGCAGCAGCACAGGGTGGGAGGGTGCGTGGTGCAGCCAGCTAGGCAAGAACACAGCTCCACAGAGCCCGCATGCGCGTGTGCATGCAGAGGGGGCTGGGCGTGCATGTGCGCATCCGTGTGCCACAGTCATGCCTGGTGTGGCACCAAGCACCAGTGGGGCCCCCTGGCCCCTGCACTGACCCTCTTCTCCCTCCTGCATCTACTGCAGAGCTGTGGGCATCCCTGAGGACACCCAGAGGTACCTGCTGGTGCTGCTGCAGGACGGGGACCCTGGCCTCCGGCTGCCGATGCTCCAGACTGCCGTCCACCACCTGGCTGGTGCCGCCATCTGCCTCCAGGTCCTCAGCTGAGGGTATCTGCTGTAGCCGGGGCTTCTCACTTGGCTTAGCTGTTCTCTGGGGAGGGGTGACGGCCAGCTAAGAAGCCCTGGCAGAGCAAGGTGGATGCCCACCCTTCTTGCCAGAACTCAGGCAGCCACTTCTCTTCTGCCTCCCTGGACCCCGCCCTCCCAAGTCACCCTTCTGTCAGCACCTCCATGCTCAGCGCCTCTCACCTTGACCAGTGGGAAGTGAGGTTCCAGCTGTTCCAGGCAGGGCTGCAGGGGGCCCAGCAGTGCAGGGCCGGAGGCGCTGGGGGGTAGGGGCTCGGAGCGGGTGCGGCTGAGCGGCCGGTGGAGACTGGATGCACAGAGCTGCTCACTACCCAGCAGGGACTGGGCAAGGTGGAAGGGCAGGGGCCCAAAACCGGGCACTGGAAATAAGGGGGTGCCATGTAAGGAGAGAGCCGTGGAGGAGGCAGGGCCGAGGGCTGCGAGGGATGCACAGGAGGGGCTGAGATGCCCTGGGGCTCACCAGTCAGCAGGGGGGCACGAGAGACCGCAGGGTCCAGGAGGAGAACGGGCTGCAGGCGAGAGGTCAAGGCACCCCCTGCCTCGGGCTCCAGGCTATGGGGCAGGAAGAGAGGGGTATGGGGGGTCCCCAGGATGGGGCCCCGAGGACCCAGAGTCGGGTGGGTCCTGCGGTCTCCATCAGCCTGTAGGAGAGGCAAGAGGAAGTCACAGGGAGGAAGGCTTCAGCAGGGAACAGAAAGGGACAGGAGAGGCAGCAGGGGAGGGTGCGACAGAGGCTGAGGAGGGGGCGCCCCAGCCACTCACCCTGGCAGGGGCGGGCAGCCCCAGAGTGATTGCGGGCAGCAAGGACACTGTCGGCAGGGTGAACGGGGCCAGAGAGGTCTCCTGCAGCCTCAGCCGCTGGCCCAAGAGCGCCTGCCGTGAGGAGCAGGGCAAGGGGTCACTGGTCCCAGACCTCTAACCCTGCACACCCACCCCAGGACACCCAGAAACCCCTTGTCGGGCTGCCCAGCCTGCTGCAGCCCTGGGCTGGCTGCGCCTTCGTTTAGAAAAGAGGCCGAGCTTTACAAGTGCCTACGAGGCTGTGCCCTGCGGCCTTACCTCGGAGCCCAGGACAGGGTTGGGGCCGTGCTCGCTGTCATTGGGGGAGCTGCACCCTGAGGCGGGTGTGCTGCTACTACTGGGGGAGGAGTCTGGGGGGAAGGAGAAAGCAGGGTGGTCAGGGTCCTGGGGTGTGTAGTACCGCCTGGCGCACCGGCAGCTTGGCTTGTACTCCTCCAGCAGCCACTACTAGCCTGCGGCACCGTGAGGCTGACATTAAAGATGTCGCCTTTTCTGGGCAAAGACCAGCTGAGCAGCTAAGCAGGCCTGGGTTCCTCCCCACCCACCCTCCTGGCACCTATGTGGGACACCTGCTGCATGACACACACAGAGGCACCCCGAGGGGACCCTGCCTGGCTGGGGCCTGAGCCCAGGGCACAGGAGCCCTGTGGCACAGGGCAGGACGGCCACCCCACGACCCTCACCTCCCAGGGGCTCTGCAGGTCGCCGTCGGAGGCTGGAAGGGGCACTCTCCTTCCTGAGCAGGGGGTTCTTCCTCCGCTCCAGGGACTTCTTGGGCTTGTAGCGCAGCTTCAGGTTGGGCTCAGAGGCTGTGGGAGCCCGGCGTTGCTCAGGCCCCTGCTGGTGCCACCCTTTAGCTCCTCCCTGCTCCCTCCTATTGCCTCCACGACACCTCTAGCCCTTCCTCCCGACCCACGCTCCTGGCCCCTCCTGAGGTCTCCAGGAGGGCCCAGCTCACCTGTCTTACGCAGGGGGAAGTGCTCAGGGGGGTCACTGGGCAGGCTGGGAACAGGAGGCAGAAAGCTGCTGAGCATGGAGCGGGCAGCTCCTTCCGTGTCCAGGGGCTCGAGAGCTCTGTGGAGCAAGTGCCAAGGTGATCCGAGGGCCTAGCCCGAGACTGGAGACTGCACTGGGCACAGCGCCTTCCTTAGCGGGCCCAGGACCTGCCAGGGCAGCAGACCCAGCAGCACAGGGGGCCGTCTGCAGGTGGCAGCAGCGGGCCACAGCACAGGGCTCTGATCTAGGCATGGCAGCCAGGAGCTGGGCGCTCCGGTGGGCAGCCCTCGGGACTAGGTATCTCCTGCTGTAGGAACAAGGCTATTGCTGTACTTAGGGAAAGACATGGGGCGAGGAAGGAGGACTCGTGTGTACAGAAAGCCAGGACGCGCTGTGTGTGTGCGTGTGCATGTGCGCAGGAAGGGCCCTGAGTGAGGCATAAAGAGGACAGCAGGCGCCAGCCGAGAGGAGCTCGAGGAACATCGCGTCCCTAGGAAGGGTGGCGGGGGAGGGGTAGTCATGTACGCATGCACCAAGTGACATGGAGGTGGGGATGGGGGCAGGGAAGCACCTGTAGGGGATGCTGGGACTGTTGGTGTGCACTGTCCTTTCCAGGGCCGCCTGCTGTTTCTTCAGGATCACCTCAGCCAGTTTCTGCTTGACCACACTGCTGGCCACGGCACCTGCAGGGGCAGAGGCCATGGGGGTGGGAGGAGATGGGCAGGTGGCCTCAGGCACGTTCTGCCGCTCCCGCCCCACCTCCAGGACTCAGTGTCCTACCCAGCACAGCCTCAGGGGACAGCCTGTGCCACCTGTGAAGGCTCTGGGCCCCGCAGGGTCACGGGCAGAGGGCGTGAGGTGGGTGGTCACACTCCCACCTTGCTCTCCAGGCCAGGGGCAGGATGTGGACACCCAGGGTGGACACAGGGTGGGCAGGGCGTCCTTACTTCGCTTGCTCTTGTCCTTATTGAGAAGCTGCCGCAGCTCTTGCTCCTGCTGCCCGCCCTGCAGCTCGGGCATCGGTGGGTCCATGGACAGCTGTGGGCAGATGGGCGCAGCTCAGGCGGGGCAGAGTGAGGGGCAGAGTGAGGGACGAGGCTGGGGCGGAGCGAGGCTGGGGGCTCTGTGCTTACCCTCATGGGCTCTGCTGGGCGCTGCTGCTGCTGCTGCTGCTGCTGCTGCTGCTGCTGCTGCTGCAGGCCTGCTAGGAAGAGGT
>NDGN011277309.1:0-16983 GCA_002564285.1 Tympanoctomys barrerae | reverse complement strand
TGGGTGGATGGATTGATGGATGGATGGATGGATGGATGGATGGATGGATGGATGGATGGATGGGCATGTGGGTGGATGGGTTGGTGGATGGATGGATTGATGGATGCATGGATGGATGGATGGATGGATGGATGGATGGATGGGCGGGCAGGTGGCAGGTGGGTTGATGGATGGGTTGGTGGGTAGATGGATTGATGGATGGATGAATGGATGGGGCCATGTATGGGTTTCTCCTGGACATTCACACCTACTACTTTATGTGCTATGATACAGACTAACTTGGGTACGAAAAGTAAAGCCATAGAATATCTAGGAAAATTGATAGAATAGTTGCAAAATGATGAGAATTTTCAACAAAATCCCTGCTGGGCTTTTAAAATGTATTACTACTGGGCTCTGTGCCATTAAACTTCAGTGTACACTAAAAAAAGTTTCCTTTTAAGGTTGGTCATTTGGAAAACCTGGAAAACCAGGACTGGTCCCCTGGGAGAGGCTAGTCCTTCTTTGTGTGTAAGGCACAGGCTCTGGGGGCCAGGACCACGGGGCGATTCCCTGGCCCCAGGAAGAGGGGTCTGCTTTTACACTCCTGGGGTGGCACCTCTGTGTCCCTTCTCTATAGACCCCTCCTGGCCTCTCTGAGTCCCAGTTTGTGCTGTGGTTGCAAGAGGTTTGGGGCCCTTTCCTGTGCCATGCGCCACCCGGAGGAGCTAGGTGAAAGCTGTATTTCCAGTCTCAGTGTGAACGTGGTTGGGACCTGAACTGGAGAGCAGCCACAGAAAGCCCCCTAGGTCAGGTCAAGTCCCAGGCAGAGCCTGTTGGCTCTCAGCTGTACTCTCACGCTGCCTGTGTCCACAACAGTGCTCAGGGCTTCGCCAGCCCGGGGATTCCTCTTCCCGAAGAGATTCCAGGCTCCTCTCCACTCTCCCACCTCAGGTCGGCACAGGGGAGCCACAAGGAGGCCTCTGCAGGCAGGGACGATGGTGGCGAGGGCAAAGGGAACAGGCTCGCCCGGGGCCACCAGCACAGGCTCTGCCTGGGCATGAAAGAGAGCAATTCATAGACAGCTATCCATTAGGGAATGTTGACAGGAGGAGTCCATGTGCATGGAGCAAAAACGTGACCCAGATCGGGACGTCACAGAGGGCGCCTGCGCACACTCGCTGCTCCTGCGCTCTTCACGTCCTCTTCTCGGCAGCTGCCCTGGCTCGGCACTATCACCATCTCCACTTTGCAGATGACACAACGGAGGCCTAGAGAAGTAACTTCCGCCAAGGTGCCTCAGCTCAAGGCAGAGCGGAAACCTGGGGAATCTGATGCCAGAGTCAGCATGCCCAGCCGCCCATCATGTGGAGTCCCTTTCACGCTGTGGCAGAATGCAGTTCTTTTCAGCTGTCCCTACCACCTCCTGGCTGTCAGCTGCAAGCGTATCAGCTCCCAGAGGTGGCCACATTCCTTGCTGCTGGTCCCCTCCATCTTTAACACCAGCAAAGGAGAGATCTGCCTGTCAGCTACTTTCTCTAGTGATTGAGTCACCTGCTTCAGGAAAACCCTTCCTTTGCAGGGTCTCAGCCAGGCTCACCCCACCTGCCCTTCCTTTCTGAGGGACAGCTGTGCCACAGAACAGAATCCAGTCAGAGGAGTGGTAGCTCCCGCCCCAAATCCCCGGATCTCGCACAGTGTATCAGAGGACAATTCTGCCTGCTTACATGAGCCTTCTCCCTAGGAGATATACATGCTACACACCTTTAAAGTTTCTGCTGACCTTCATGTGGTCCTCAAGGACACTGGGACAACCTCCTCACCCAGCAGCTTGGAGCATTTTCCTATCTTAACAACCAGTAAGCCATGGAAATGTGTGCACAATACCTCAAACTGAGACTCAGGGTGTCCTCCTCGCAGGGCTCCTTCCCACCCATCGCAAGACCCACATCTCAAGGATGCAGACCCTGGCCAGCCTGCATGAGACAGGACAAAGAAAACAGGTGCATGCGCTTGGGATGCTCATTTTCAGAGATAGGGAGGCAGTCTTGAACAAGACTCCCAGCCCAGCGCTCTCCACAAAGGCCCCAAGCACGGCTCTGGGAGGCTGCTGTACCGGGTTCCTGGCTTCCTGCCCTATGCGGGCTGGCCCCAGGTTCCTCACACAGCAGTCCATTTAGGTGGATATCAGGTTCGCTCATTATCTAAAATGTAGCTCCTTTTGGTCTCTTTTGAGTCTCTCTCCCCTCTAATATCAAAAGACTAAGCCTCGTTGCTGGACTCGAAGCACTGCTTCCCCCGAGCTTTCATCTTGGCTCAGCAAGGCTTCCCATCCATGGGCACAGGCGGCTGGAAGATGAAGAGTAACAGGTTGATGAGGTGGCACAGAATTCACTCAAGTCACAGTCTTGTCTGGTGCCCCACAGGGAACAGCTGGAATACTCAGCGGGCCTCGGCAGGGCCGTGCCTCTCTTCCACCTCTCTGTCGACATTTCTGTACAAGCCCTAAGTTCAGAGCTGCAGGGCTAGAACCGAAACCCTGGAAGGGCTAGACTGTGTGTACCATCCACACTGACTTACGGCCAGCTGCTAGCGCAAGGGCTGGACTGTGCAGCGCCTCAGTTAGTGCTTGCTGAGTGGATGTGCACTTAGTAGAATGGATTGGAAATCTGATTAAAGGGGGCCATCTCCACTGTCCCTGAAAATCTGCGTGGCTTGATGAGCAGACAGCACTGGAGGAAGTGGCTTTAGGTTGAGCGCTTTGCTAGCCCTTCAAAGAAATCTAGATGGCAAAGCCTCCGTGGCAGGTAGCTCACTGTGTGCCCTACACAGTGCACGGGACCACAAGAGGTGGCAGGAGTTAGATGTTGCTCATTCCTCTTTCTTTACCTTCAAAATACGACCAATAGAATATTGCATTAAGTTCAAATTCAAGAGGAGTTCAAGAATATACTACTATAGTATGTATTATACCAAAGGTATGTTCTGAAAATGCAGCTTTAGTTGAGTTTGTTGTCGTGTGAACATCCAACATCATAGATTGTGAGGTGAGATGGCTGCAGTGTCACTGGGTGATGTAACTTAAAGGGATCACCATTGTGATGTGTGGGCTAAAGTGGCATATTAGGCCCATGACTTATCCTTCTATTTACACATTTAAAAATACAATTACATATTTTTCCTGTAGATCCATGAAGGAGCAAAGAATATTATCAGAGACTTATAGGAAAGGAAACTGAGGTCAAGCAAGTTAGGCTTAGTTTTCTGTGGACCACGAAGCAAGTCTGCTGGACCCTAAGTGAGAAGCCGAATGGTGGCCTGGGCTGGGGAGAAATCCTTCCATGCATGCTTTCAGTGAGCATGGAGCAAGTGCACCAACCTCAGCTAGAAGGAGAAGGCCTTTCCCTATCTGCTAGATGCAAAAAGTTTCCAGACCTGGGTAGAGGTGTCCTAGAAAACATCTTTTTGCTTCCAGTACAGCACCAGGGATTCTCCTACAAGAACATATGAGAGTATGTTTAAAAATAAAAAAGGAAACAGTGCAGAAAATCAGCAGAAAGCTGTTCTCTCCCAAGAGCTAGAGGCAGAAGAGTGCGCTTTCCCCAGTGCCCTGGCCCATGACTCACTCACAACACTGCGCTGGCACCACCCTGCATGGATGGCCCGGAGCCCAGGAAGCCCCACCAAACCCGGTCTGAGTCCCAGCAGCTGAGGTCCCAGGATCAGGGCGTCTCAGGCCCCGCTGCATACCTCACATGCCTGAATTTCTGTGGCCAGGTTTGCAGTACAAAGACTCCTCCCCCAGAGGCAGAGCCTGATGCTGCTTGGGATTCTGCAGAGAAATCCACGCCCTCTCCTCGGTTCATTTGTCTCTGTAGCAGCCACATGACAAAGCAGGGAGCAGGTGGCTCTGGCTGATGGATGTCTGAGACAAATGGCCCTTCACATGCCTCTTCAGTATGGTTTTTTTAAAGGGTACCTTGAAATTGCTGCAACTGCCCAGGCATCAAAGGAAAAAGTCTGCCAGAGACATCTGGTCTCCCTGGAGGGGTCAACTGGCCTTGGTTGGACAAGGAGGCTTGGCCCAGTGGGTTACAGAATACACATTTGGTTGTTCTCACAGGTGGATGTTTTATTGGTGCTCTGCTCAGCTAAACTCACAGCTGAAATAGCCCCAAAAGTGGTGGTATGGGAGTTCCCACAAGAACCTGATCTCGAACTATCCCAAGATCGTTGAGGCTGCCTGGGACTCCCAAAAAGGAAGCATTAAACTCAAAGCATTTCTACAGGAACTTGGCATCCAGAGAGACGTGGTTGTCCTTATAGTAGGTGGTGAGAAGAGGCGGGATCTACCCAGGCAGATTCCCAGCGAGGCCCAGGGATGGGATGCAGAGCTATGGGGCTTTAGGGAACTTGCCTTGAGACTCAGGCTAGCTAAGCCCTCAGGCTTGAGCCAGGTAAACCTAATGCCAAACTACCACATGCCTAAAAAATGGACAGATAATAACAGCCTGTGTAACAGCTTTATAGTAGGCTTATATGAGCTAATTATTGCAAGTTTCTTAGTGCAATTCCTGGCTCTTGATGCTCAGAAATTTAACTGTTGTTATTAATTACAGAGATTCTCATGGTCTTCTTTAACTTCATCAGAGTCTTAAAGCATTTTAAATGGGCTTGAGCAGAATCGGAAAGAGTAGATGGGGTGTCGCAGGTGTCTGGGTATCTCTTTGAAGTGTGGGAACTCCTCATTGAAGAACTGTTTACAGTCCTTTTAAAAGCCCGGGGACATGAACATCCTGCTCATGCCAATTTGTTAGGGAATAGCTGGATCAAAAATTTTAAGAGTGGATCTATCCAGAAATTTGTCATTTTAGTAATTGCTCAGGCTGCCACAGACTCTCCACTCAGGGAGAGCAACCACTTTGCGCATCAGACATGCGCTGTCTTTTCCTTTGTGTCTGCTGCTAAAAAACCACAGACGAAAGGAAAGGAGATGGCCAGGTATAAAATAAAGAGCACAGGGTTCGAGCCGGGCAAGCAAGAATCTAAATGTCAGCTTGACCAGTTGTTTTTTGTTTGGGGGCCTAGATGCCACTTTCCTCTGTGGGCCTCTTCTTTCTTATTCCTTCATTCAATTCTTTAGTAAGTACTTTGAATGCACCAGGGAACAAAGCAGACACAAAATTATGCCCTTTGGGGGCCAAGACACCCCTGTGATCTCACTACTCCTGGAGGCTGAGCAGGAGGATCACCAAGTGGAGCCCAGTGTAGTGGGCAAGTGAGCAAGACCCTGTCTCAAAACTGTTTTTTAAAAAAGAAGAAAGGGTGGCTGGTGACACAGCCCAGCACAAAGGTCCTGGGTTCAATCTCTATTAATGAGAAGAAAAACAAAACAAACAAACTCTGGGGTGTTTACATTCCCATGGAAGGAGAGAAACAATTAGAAATCAAAGCAAGGGCGGGGGAGATAGCCTGGCAAGTGCAGGTACCTGGGTTCAATCCCCAGTCCAGCATGCTGTGCCAGGCCCGGAAACCCGGACATGCATGCCGGCCACTGAAACCAAGTGTGGTGACATGCGTGCCAAGCATGGTGGTGCACACCTCTAATCCCAACACTGGGGAGGCTGAGACAGGAGGTTCACTATGAGTCCGAGCTGCGTAGTGAGACCCTGTACCTTACAAATAAATGCATAAAAGGTTTTTTTTTTTTTAAGAAATCAAACCAGTACAGAGACAGTTTATAATGTGCTGCCAGTCTTTAATTCCACAGGTTATTGTGGTGATTATACTGCACATAGAACCTAATGGGCAAGTGATACATTGTTACAATGACTAGATTTTAGATTGTTCCCTGGTAGCTTTAGATCCTTCCAACACTTCTCTGTAGTTTCCCCCGGAAACACTATTCAGTTATTCAGCCAACAAGGACTTTTAGAAGGCTCAGGGATACAAAGGAGTCCAGGAAGAGCACGTGGCCCCTGTCCTTGAGTGCTCCCAGGCCCAGCCGCTGCACGAAGCGAGGCCCACACGAACCCCTGCCTCGTGAGTCTGTGACTCCCAGCTGCCCACCCACTCATGATGTTTCTTAACCCCGTGTATCCCAGCCATGGCTGGTGACTCTAGGAACGCTATGAAGCAGGACATGGAGATCGGAGTCACCTCCCGGGACCCTAAGAAGATGCCCAAGCAAGCCCGTGACGACGCGCCCCTAGCCACGGACCGCACGCGCCTGCTGGCCGAGGGCAAGCGGCCGCGCCAGCGCTACATGGAGAAGAGTGGCAAGTGCAACGTGCACCACGGCAACGTGCGAGAGACCTACCGCTACCTGAGCGACCTCTTCACCACGCTGGTGGACCTCAAATGGCGCTTCAACCTGCTTGTCTTCACCATGGTCTACACCATCACCTGGCTGTTCTTCGGCTTCATCTGGTGGCTCATCGCTTACATCCGGGGCGATCTGGACCATGTGGGCGACCAAGAGTGGATCCCTTGCGTGGAGAACCTCAGCGGCTTCGTGTCTGCTTTCCTGTTCTCGATTGAGACCGAGACTACCATCGGGTACGGCTTCAGGGTCATCACGGAGAAGTGTCCTGAGGGGATCGTCCTCCTCCTGGTGCAGGCCATCCTGGGCTCCATCGTCAATGCCTTCATGGTGGGGTGCATGTTCGTCAAGATCAGCCAGCCCAAGAAGAGGGCGGAGACCCTCATGTTCTCCAACCACGCGGTCATCTCCATGCGCGACGAGAAGCTGTGCTTCATGTTCCGCGTGGGCGACCTCCGCAACTCGCACATCGTGGAGGCCTCCATCCGGGCCAAGCTTATCAAGTCGCGGCAGACCAAAGAGGGGGAGTTCATCCCCCTGAATCAGACGGACATTAACGTGGGTTTTGACACCGGGGACGACCGTCTCTTCCTGGTGTCCCCGCTCATCATCTCCCACGAGATCAATGAGAAGAGCCCCTTCTGGGAGATGTCTCGGGCCCAGCTTCACCAGGAGGAGTTCGAGGTAGTGGTCATTCTAGAAGGGATGGTGGAAGCAACCGGTAAGATGTTCTGTCTGCCGCCACGCGATCCCCTCACCCCTCCCAGGAGCTTAAGCCACAGAGTCTTTAGGAAGTGGCCTGGGAGAACCTGGAGATGGTACATACAGGCAGCCCATCCGTTCTCCGGTGTGATCTGAGGAGATGGTCACTCAGGATCAACAGCTGGCCTACGCTGAGCCGGCAACTTCCAGGCCTGGCTCTAGACTTTAAGCGTATGTCCTCACACTTGGTGTCCTCTGCACCCCTGTAAATAGTGTACAGTAAGAAACAGAGGCACAGACGCAGCAGATGCTGCCGAGTCAAGGGCCAGGGTGCAAATCAAGCCAGGGGGCCCCAAATATGATGCTGACTTCCAACAGACCATCACCCCCCCCCCATCCTGGAGCAGGTGTCCTTGGGAAACCTGAGAGGACACAGAGGTAAGCTGAGTCTGTAGGACAGGACTTGACCACATCTGTGCACACTGTGGATCTCGTCACCCAGAAAGGAGCCCACATTTTCTAAACTCAAAGTGATATGCATAGTCCTTTGGGGAGCAGGGGTCCCCCTATGGTCCCGATCTGGCAGGGGATCCTCCTGTTCACACCTGTCTGAAGCAGCAGGCCTCTCTCTCAGCACCCTTCCTACTGGTTGGCTCATGAAGCCAAGGTGTGCAGGAGCCCTTGCTTACAGCAAACCCGAGTGCATCCATACATCCTCAGGGAGATGCTCGCCGGCAGCCAGCCTGGCCCTTCTGCTCGGCTGCCAACTCTCACAGGCAGCTGAGAGCCAAGAGCCTCACTCCTCAGCCACACCTCCAGGGGAGTTCTCTCTAAGAATCTCAGGGCCTGAGGGTGCCTGAGTTCTGCTGTGAGCACAGACCCCAGCACTTCATCAACTCGGGGTTTCACATCTTGGGCAAGCGAGGCCCCCAGCAACCCCTGTGTCTTGCTTCTTCTTTCCTTTCTTCCCTTTTCTGTTTTTCACCCAACAGACTGATCAGCAGGTCCAACCCTAACAGGGCTTTATCCAAAACCTACCCATGCTCAGAACACTCTTTTGTTTAATTTTTGCAAACCAATTGGCTTTCAGCCCATACTGTAGATATAGCTGCTGAGCCTCATGAGCATCACCTCATTGTGGATAGTGAGAGCTCACAATCAGGCCGCTCAGGTACAAATCTAGAGCTCCTATGGGAGTACCACACTGGCCTCCCAAATATCAGGTGCCTGTCACCAAGGTGGCCAGCTGCATCAGCCTGGCCCTTGAAGCTTGTTTCTGGGTGGAGGACTCAGGCCCTCCATGCACATTCCCTCCTCAGAGCCAGTGGAGCTAATGGGGGAATGTGGTGCAGGGCAGTGTCGTGGGGCTCTACAGACTATGCCAGAGGGCGCTGCTTGGCCATCTGCTGGGGGTCGAGCCTGGTCAGGCAGCATATGGTGGCAGCTGCAGGGGCCTCTGGGGCTGCAGACAGTCGGGACATGGGAAGCTGGGAGCTCCAGGTCACCTTGCCCTTGGTGAGTCAGGATCAAAGCACAGTCTGTCTCTGGGGCAAGAGCTCTACTCTGAAGTCACAAAGGTGGGATCAGGTCAGAGATTCAAAGCAAAGGAGAAAGCCGTGCCTTGCCTTCTGCAGCTGTGCAGCGTACCCAGTAGCTCTGGCCCTGCTGGCTCCTCCCCTCATCCTCCCTTCAAGGCTTCCACTGAGCCATCGGGGGTGCTTGGCCTCCTTCTCACCCGCAGACTTGGCCCCCTTGTTCTGCCACTGTAGGGGGCAGTCACGGAGATCAGTGAAAGAGACCATGTGCTCACACCTGTTCTGAGCTCAACAGCTTGCATGGTCTGGTTGCCGAGCTCGCAGAGCTTGGGTGTAGATTCAGGGCTAGTTTTGGGTAGCACTGATCTGCCACAGTCTGTGCCTGACTTCTTTGGGCAGGTGGCTTGACTTGTAGTCAAAATGAGGCAAATCAGCCTCATGGTGGTATTGGGAGGATTATATGACCAACCAGGAGTGCAGGAAAAGCCCAGGGCTGGACATGAGACAGTGAGAGTCTTTGCCAATCTGGTGACAGTGACAGAATCTCAAGCAATGAGGAATCTGGTGCCAAGGCAGCCCACCACTGCATCCCTAAAGGAAGGACAAGAAGGAAAGCTGGAAGAGGCCAAGAGGGCTGCCCCAAAGTGCCTTGCAAGGGTCCTGCCCACTGCAAGCCTGGGCCAGGCTGGTCAGTGCCTAGCTTGTGTCCCTGGGCCTCTGAGAGGCATGGGATGGCAGTGATGGGTGAGGAAAGACTGGGATGAAGGAGGTATCCCCCAAGATCAGAGAACAGGCCATAAGCCCCCTGCAGGTGGGGTCCTGAGGTATACAAGCCCTAGGTCACAGTTAGGTTGGGACACAGCCTTTGTCTGGGTCTGGTTTGTGTGACACCCCTCCCAGAGAAGGCCCAGGGGGAGGCTGGAGAAGGCTTTCCTGTAGTGTCCAAACAGCACATGCCAGGACCTTCCTAGGCCAGAAGATTAAACAAGAAGCTGGTTTCCTGTGACCTTGAGCACAGAAGTTACCTCATCTGTACACAAAGCAATGCCTAAACATAACACAGGCTTGGCCTGGGCTGTGTGGACCAGGAAAGGAGGCAATGGAGTGTCCCCAATCCAAAGAGACAAGGGGTGTGTGTGTGTGTGTGTGTGTGTGTGTGTTCCTCTGCACTGTGTGCACTCGTGTGTGTAGGCATGAGTATGGGTATGCATATTTGTGCGCACATGGACGGGCATGTGTGTGTGTGTGTGTGTGTGTGTGTGTGTGCTTTCATGAGTGTGCAGGCTTCTGTATATACGTCTACCTGGAGCAAGCACTATTTGTCCCAAGTGCCTGTCAGCTCCTCTTTGTTCCCTCACTCTAAATGTATCTTTAATTTTTTTCCTATCTCTTCCTGTCTCAATCTTCTAGACCTGAATGCTGTTCTCAGGAACTGCGTCCTTGCCTCTAATTCTACTTGCTTATGTTCCTTAGAGTATACTCCAGAGTCCTGCATGTTCAATTGTAATCTATGCCCTCATCATATTTGAACTCCTTCAAATCAAAAATGATGTCTTATTCAGCTTTACACCTGAGATGTTTAGCACAAAGTAGGTGTTCAAAAAATACTGGATGGATGGATGGATGGATGGATGGATGGATGGATGGATGACTGGATGGGTGGATGGGTAGATGGATGGGTGGATGGGTAGATGGATGGACAGATGGATGGACAGATGGATGGATGGATGAATGGATGGACAGATGGATGGATGGATGGATGGATGGATGGATGGATGACTGGATAGATGGATGGGTGACTGGATGGATGGATAGATGGATGGATGGGTAGATGGATGGGTAGGTGGTCACACCTTAATGTATGTGGTTTGTTTCTTCAGGCATGACTTGTCAAGCACGGAGCTCTTATATGGATACAGAGGTACTCTGGGGGCACCGATTTACACCAGTCCTCACCTTAGAAAAGGGCTTCTATGAAGTGGACTACAACACCTTCCATGACACCTACGAGACCAACACTCCTAGCTGTTGTGCCAAGGAGCTGGCAGAGATGAAGCAGGAAGGCCGGCTCCTCCAGTACCTGCCCAGCCCTCCCTTGCTTGGAGGCTGTGCTGAGATGGGGCAGGACGTGGAGCAGGATGTGGAGGTTGAGCAGGATGAAGAGGATAAGGCTGATGGCCTGCATGGATCCTGGAAGACCAGGGGCTCAGTGTGAGGACTTGGTTTTCTCTTCAACCTCCCTTCGCTGGCTTCCCTGAGCACAGGTACTGCTGAGCCCAGGAGAGAGGAGGGGACTTAGCTGCGGGTGCGTTTGGAGGCACGGGAGCTGTCTGGGCCTCATGAGGGGTCACCACACATCTAGTCCTCACAGCTCACAACCTACGGCTTCTCATGCAGTTGTCCTCCCATCTGGGCCCTGGGGTGTGCTGCCTCCTTTCCCAGCACGGCTCAGGGCCAGGCCGGGATGGAATTTCCACAGTGAAAGTCACAGGGTGGCATCTGTCTTTGCCTGCCAGCTGACCTCCAGTCAACTCCCTCCCAGGGCCTCACAGTCCTCTCCAAGACTGACACCTAGAGTGGGCTGCTGACCCTGCCCCTCAGGGCCCTGCCTCATGGATATGCAGACCTCTGGTGTGAAGAAAAGCTCCCAGTGCCCTGGTAGGTGAGGTGTGCATGTCATGGAGGCCATCCCTTCTAGCTCTGAGGTCAAGCACCATGAATAAGGAGCTCCAGAGTGCAGGGCCCTGTGCATCTTACTGTCCGCCAACTGCGTGTGTTTCTCCTTTACTGCCTTCTGTGTGTCCACTATGCCCTCCTGCACAGTTGGCCTCATTAGCATGAACCTGGGCCACTGAGCACCTCTGAGGACATGCATGGTGGCCCTCGAAATTACGCCCAATCACACTGTGCCCTTCACCTGCCACCAAGGAAGAACCTCAGCAGCTGGGGTTCTTGGAGGTCTTTTTGGCTTAGGAAGCTCAAAGCACTTCTCCTGATGGCTGTTGATGTATTTCACAATCTCAGAGAGCCTGGGATGTGATCCTGGGATGGGGCAGAGCTCCAGAGGGCCAGAAAACCCTGGTGGCACTGAGGGGCAGAGGGAAAAGGGCAGCAGAGAGAATGAAAGGCAAAAATAATTGTAAAATAGCCCACTTGTCACCCAGACACTCTGAACTCAGGCCCCAACACACCTTGGCCTGCAAGGTAAAGAGTAGCGTGTGAAGCAGAGGTGGCAATGACCATAGGGGCAGCTTCCTGTTCAAGCCCCGGAGTCTCAGGCTGGTGCTCAGAAGGCCCTCGGCCTCGCTCCTGCAGCCCGGCCAGAAGGATGAGTCCACAGCGGCCTCTTCCCACACTGGAAGCAGGAGGCTGAGGCAGTAGGTGGGAGAAGTGGAGAGGGGAACAGATGTCAAGGGAGAAGGTGCAGAGAGGAGCCCTACAGCAGGCAACTCCTGACTTTTCTCCTCTGAGGATGGATGGTGCAGATTGGCAGACCAGTGGAGCATGTGCCAAGAAGGACAGTTTGTGATTAGCTTGTCCACACTTGGCAACAGGGTTCGCTTGTTCCCAGGCACAGAATGCCGCAGAACCCTACCACAGGATCCCTGGCTCCAGACTGGCCTGTGGATTTGGATCACCTTCCCTGGGGCGCACAGGGGAGCAGAAGGGAAACAGAACACGGGAGCAACTTGTGCACCTCAAGGCCAGTTCCTCTCTACCTGCACTCCCTAGTTCTAGGGCTGGTGAGAAGAAAGGACCCTAGTTAGGAGCCCCATCTTGTGGGCTTCTCGCTCTCTGGAGGGGGCTTCTTCATTCTTGGTACCGTTTCTGGATCTTGAGAAGTGGGCTAGGACAGTGGTGGCCAGGCAAGGGCCCTCCTGTCAGCGTAGGCCGCTGGGTGGGAGAAGCTGGCACCCTTATTGGTGAAGCACGTCTTGTGGGGAATGAGGAATGGGCTGTTGTCACCATCAAAAGAAACAGAAGCAGCCAGTGACTAGCTGCGTGAGCTACATGCAGTAGGATTCTAGCGGCGGGGCCCTAGCTGAGCCTGGACGCCGGTGGTAGGGAGGGGATGCCACTGGAACTCCCCAGGGATGCCAGCGCTCACCCGGGCTCCCCAGAGCCTGGCCTTACACACAGAACTCTTCCCATATCCCCTTGTAAGATCCCTGTTGGATGTGAAGATTCTCCCTCAGAGCCCTCAGGACACAGCCTACACCTGGGTGGCTCAACAGGGTGGCATAGACACAGAGGCAGCTGGCCTCCTGATTCGTATCTGCCTCCATTTACAGTTCCGAAATTCCCACAGCCAGCCAGATGAGTCTCTCTGTGGTTCTCTACTACTTTATCAGTGGCCTCTATAAGCCAGGGCCAAGTCACACCTCTCCACCAGCTCTACAAGTTTCCAAAGCTGTCAAATACTCGGGGATCAATATAGCCCTATCCTAAAGCTCCTGGTAGGCCAGAGTTGATGTCCCTGGAATTGTGAAATAATACATATGCTCATTCTGTTGCCGTCATGGGCATCTAAGTGTAGGAAAACTGTCCTTCATATCCCAAGGAAAATTTCTTCGAGATATTTTCTGGACTTTCCTGAATAAACGTGGATTATTAAACACTAAGTCTGATGATGGCAGCATTCGTGAATCACTTACACATCATTGCTCTGCTCACCAGCCTCCAGCTCATTCTTTCCTGGCTCTGAGCCCGCATCGCCACTGACAGGCCACAGAGGGCTGAGTGAGGCTTTAAGGCAGGGTCACTGATTCCCTCAGACCTCAGCATCTCCAGAACCCCGAAGGGATAGCTTCCTGTTAGACCCTGAAGCCTCGGGAGCGGAGTTCTGCCTTCCCTCTCACCTCCCTCCTCCCTGGAGACAGCTCCTTCTGGGAGAAGTCCAAGGCGATTCGGAAGCTCGTAGGCTCTGCTCCTGCTCGTTCTCCCCTGTCACCACACTGACCCCATCACCCCCAGGAGGATGCTGCAGAGCCAGGCCAAGAAAGGCCTTGTCCGTCCTTCCCCTGCAGACACTGCTGCCACGAGCCCCTGCACAACCCACGAGGCCAGTCCCCCGCTCCCTGCCACTCTTTGATGCCCTGGCTCCGGCAGCTGGCCTTGATGGAGAAGAGCCCCTTGCTGTCTGTGCAGCGTCTTCCCGCTGGGCCTCTCCCTCACAGTTCTTGAGCATGGCCTCCCTTCAATCTGCCTCAACTAGTGTTTTTGGGAGGCTGGACCCACAGACCCTCAAGTCATTCCTATTAAAGTTGCCAAAAGTCAAAAGTCGCCCCTTTTTGCTATGACTGTGTCCCAGAAACGTCTCTCTGCATGTGCTGCTGACTGAGCAGGGAGGTGGCTGAGGCTTACGCCTGATGCTCAGAATCCTGCCGAGGACTTCAGCACCCCTGCTTACCAATAATCCCGCTGGGGGCTCAGAGGACCTCCCTGGTTTGCTCAAGGCAGCAGACAGGAGGCCCAGCCTTGGCGCCCAGCACTTGGGAGCCAGCACGGCGAGGCCTCCCGCAGACACGCGCTGGGCTCTGGCCACAGGGAGAAGGATGGCCCAGCTCCGCTAGCCAGCCACAGACGCGCAAGCTGTGGGCGGAGCACGCTTCCGCCCGCCGACGGTGCTGCCCCGTGGGAGGGCAACTGGGAAAGGCGGGTCACGCTTCTTTTTAATATGTTTTGAGTTTTTTAGTAGTACATGTTTGCAGGACATTTGGGGAAACACCTTTTCCTGACTCCCAGAGAACCGACAAGCTGTGAAGAAAGCTTAGGGAAGAGTGGCTTTCCAGGAGAAGCTACTTACTTTTGCTGGGCTTTTTCTTTAAAAAATGTATTTGGTACAGGATCTCACTATGCAGTTCAGACACTTAGTGATCCTCCTGGTTCAGCCTCCCCAGGGCTGGGATTACAGATGGGTGCCACCACACTGGGTCCCAGTGGCCTGCACATGGCGTCTGGGGGTGGGACTGGCATGGCATGTGGTGCCAGGGATTGAACTCTGGTCCCTGCACTTGCCAGGCAGGTGCTTAGACTGCTGAGCTATCTCCCCAGCCCTGCGCTGGCTTGGGTTTTGCTAATGACACCTCTGTAAAATACTCTGTTAAATCTTTCCCCTTATGCAGTATTTGTCAATCTTTTTATGAAAAAGCCACCATTACACCACCAAAAATTCATCCAATAAAGTGGATCTGACCTTACAGAACTCTTTCTTGTGCAAAATAAGTGGCCACTGGCTTTCCATTGAGATACAGGGCCTGGCTGAGCAAGCTTGCGCTCCTTCCTCATTCCTGTTGACCTAAAAATGTGGTATCGACATCTAGTTTGGCACTGCGATGGGTGAATGGGCAGAAGCGGGAAGGACAGGCCTGGAGAGAGACCGTGCCGTGGGGGTGGGGGTGAGGCTCAGCCTCCTGGAAACAGCACAGGTCAGGAGGGCCACAGAGGCCGAGTGTGAGCAGCGCGTGTGGTGTGGCACGCTGGACCACTCCTTCTGCCCCAAGTCACGTTCATCTGTTCTTTAATGTGAAACACTCAGAGCCTACAAACTCTAAGTAACAAATCATTCTCCAATACTCACTTCTTTTGTATAACTTTAAAAATACCCTCTATAGGGAGCCTGGTGTAGCAGTCTACATTCAGGGCATAAATCTGCAAACAGTACTACTACCAAGCCCAGGGGAAAGAGCTTGGAAAGCTGTCATAGCTGATGTTGGCAAGGAATTCAGGGCTCCTCAGGTGAAGACCAAAGGCTTCTGCTAAAAATGCCACCGATGGTAGAGACCTGACAGGGGGCAGCTTCCTTGGGGCTCACCCACTGGTGATGTCCTGGGGCTCAGACACAAACCCGTTAACTGCAGAGGGCTCTCACTTAACGCACCTGGAGTGAGAATGCTGCTCTCCTCCCCAGGGCCTCGAGCTAGCCCGAGAGGCAATGCCGTAAGGCGGGGTGGCAGGGCTGCCCTGCAGTGTGCGGGCTTCCTGCGTGGCTGGTCCAGCACGTGCACACCCCCCACACCAGCCAGGCAGAGGCAAAGCGGCACCTGTAGCCGGGGAAGCGTGGGCATGGAGCTTCTGCCTCAGCAGTGGATAAGGGGAGCCGGTCACCTGGAGGTGGCAACCACTCTTCTGGTGGGCATGGAGACCGAAGACAAGCAAGTGGGCCACGAAGCCCTGGGAGTGGCTACAGCTTCCCTGTGGGGCCATCCATGGCCAGGGCTTGTGCTGAAAATGTCCTTCAGGATCAGAACATCAGACGGGTGATAGAGAAGGGCAGTCAGTCCTGGATTGCAGCCTGAGAAAGGAGGACTAGAGAGACCTGACACCAGGCAAAGCTCAGTATGTTACCATCAAAGAAAAAGGCCTGAAGATTTGCTCTGATGGTGCCAGTGGGAAGACCACACGGGCGTGCACGCCAAGTGTGTCTCCTCCGACCCTATTAGGGTCCAGCAGCAGGGCAACTGGCTTCCATACAGAAAATAAATATCCAAGAAGGAGCTTCAGAAATACAAATGCTGCTGGTTTTCTCCAAGGACTGTTTACTTTTACTCAGAAGCTGCAGTTCAAATGACTTCGGCTCCTGTGCTGGAGACAAGCGTCTTAAATCCCAGGGGAGAAATGCATGCGAATTCAGGAGCCTTGGAGTGCACTTGCAGCCCGTTCTTCCACTGAGTGGCAGGAGCATACGCGGAGACAGGCAGGCTGAGTGGGACGAGGTTGCCAGCAAAAAACACTTGACATCAACATGCATTTAGGGCCTTCTGCTCCCGCGGCGGCTGCCACTCACATTCCCGTTGCCTCGTAAATGAACACACCCGTGGAAGTGGCTGGAGCTAGCCTGGCGCGGCCTGAACGTTCAAGGCCACAGTGTTTCCTGCCTAATGGAGGAAGCCTGGGGAAGTGAGCGATTCAGGCTGTTCGGGAATCTGCCCACCATCTGTTCCCTTCCCGAGGGGACTCCGCTGGCTCTGGTCCATGGAGACAGCTGAGGAGGAAGGACAAGTGTTTTCTAAGCTGACTGCATCCTGACAGAAGGGAGCGCCTGCTCCAGCTGCCAGGGTCATTCCCGCTCAGCCACAGCACTGGCGCAGCCTCCCCACCACCCCTCCAGGGAAGCACCACTCTGGAATCCTAGATGCCAACACGCCCCTCCTCAGGGGGCCTCACGGCCTTTTGCATACAGATGGAGTCCTGTGGGGGGAGCTCTTCCTGCTTGCGGGTACATCAGCCCAGTATCCATCTATCCCAGCCACTCCCTCTGGGCCACAAGGGCTTTGCTAGGTGTTCCAGGGCAGTCTCCCTGTGGAAGTCTGGAAACTGCATCAGAACACAGAGGACCAGGCTGGAGCTGGCGCCCATGAGGCCCTGAGCTTCATCTCTATCAAAAAGAAGGAAGGAAGGAAGGAAGGAAGGAAGGAAGGAAGGAAGGAAGGAAGGAGGGAGGGA
>NDGN011277295.1:0-22941 GCA_002564285.1 Tympanoctomys barrerae | reverse complement strand
ATCATCAAAAAGTCAACTAATAATAAATGGTGGAGGGGTTACGGGGACAAGGAAACCTTCTCCACTGTTGGGAGTGCAGACTGGTACAACTACTGTGGAAATCAGTATGGGGACTCCTCAACAAGCTAGGACTAGCAGTCCTGCCCCACCCAGCCAGTCCCTTTGGGGAATCTTCCCAGAAAAGCAGCATGCATCACATCACAGCGGTACTTGTGTACCCATGTTTACAGCAGCACAATTTGTCCTAGAGAAATCTTAGGAACAGCCCTGAAGCCCATCAGTTGAGGAATGGATGTGGCATTTTTATACAATGGAGTGCTACTCAGCTATACACAGAGATAAACTCGAGGCTTTTATAAATAAATGAATGCAACTAGAGTCCAAACTCGCGAAATAAACAGACCCGGATGTGTAAACATCACAGAGCCTTCCTGATGTAAGAACAGGAGAAAATAAAATGCAAAAGGCACGCTAGATACTGTGAAAGGGAAAGGAACTACTCAAAGAGAAAGAACCGGGATGAGGGAAAGGAGAAAAGAAAGAAGGAAGGAAGAAAAAATACTTTTCTACAACACAATAATTGTACTAATTTCTTGACTTATTGAAAGGAACAGTTAATGCTTAGTTTTTTGACCAATTTCACAAGCTTATATCTGGTAATCTGAACAACTACTTTGAAGACAATAATATGTCATAGAACAGCAATTGTTGGATTCCTGTCTTGTTTGTTGAAATTCTGCATTGTTTGTAATGTTTTTTTAATTATTTTTTTATTCTTTATAAAATAAAAAAATCTATTGTGTCTGTTTAAAAGAAAAACAAAGTCTCAGGCTCACAGGCTGCCCTGGCCCATGGCAGGGGGTCACTCACACCCCTGTCACCTGAAGCATGCTCCTGACCCACACACTCATTCCTTGGGGAAATCCCCCGTGTTGTCGCTTGGTGAAGGCGAGCTAAATAACACACATACTGATGACTGAGGAAGGCAGCCTGGATGCTCCTTGTGGAGAGTCGTGGTGGGGCTCAGGGTGGCCGGGTTTGGGGTGTAGAGGACACTCTAGTAGCTAAGGAGCAGACCTAAGGACTGGGGGGCGACTGGGGCACTGCGGTGGGGACAGCAGAGTTGGGGGCTGGGGAGGTGTCACCAGCAGAAGGGTCTGGGGAAGATGTCCAGGGTGTGGAGAAGCAGGAGCGCTGCCCCCACCCAGAGTGTGCACTGTGTACAGCCAGCCGGCGCCACCAGCGTCTGGCCCCTGGGAGGTCCCCCTGGATTCACCCCATCCCTGGAAGCCATCCCATCCCTGCTTCTTGGGGCTGCTGTGACACACCCAGCCCATGGGCATCGCTGCAGGGAGTTGTGGGGGCACAGGAAAGGCTCTGCACACCACAGGTGACAAGAAAAGACGGACCAGCAATCTCTGCTCTGAAGTGCGCCTGTGGTGCCCCAGACGCCCGGGGCCAGGGCTGGGATCAGTACACCCGGGCGTCCTTTCCCTGACAAACGTACAGTGACAATAGCCCCGTGGATCTGCTGGAGGAAAAATCTCTAAGCTGAGTTAAAGCAACAAGGCGCAGCATGTGGTACAGCTGGTGTATACCGGAAGGAGCATGAGTCCCCTCGGGGCCAGCATCTTGAGGAGGCCAGACAAGAACCTGACAGGACATGAACTGAACGGCTACCCAGAGGGTTGGTTTCCCTTTCCAGCACTGGAGACCGAAGGCAGGGCCTTTGCAGTTAGCTGCATCCCCGGACCCTTTTCAAATGTTTTTCTTTTGAGGCAGGGCTTGCTGAGTCTAGGTTGCCCAGGCTGAGCTTGAACTTGCAAGCCTCCTGCCTCAGCCTCCCCACGTGCTAGGGTAGCAGTGTGCACCACTGTGCCTGGCTCTCCGTAACCACCCTTGCCTTTCTGATTCCTACCGGGTACTTGTGCTGCTGCAGGACCTACCTAAACAGTCTCCAAGCTGAAATGAACTTCCTGCTTCCTCTCTGAGCCCCGGTCCCTGAGGTACGAGGGGAGACTTGATTGCTGAGCTGACTTTGGCACTACTTGAACAGCTCAATAGGCCGCAGCCACTCACCAACTACCAGAACGAGGTGGGGAAGCAAAGACAGTCGTAGTTGACGGTTCGTGATTGTGTTTGTTGTTTGTGATGGTTGTGTCCATCAGAGTAAGAAAAGCTCGACCAAATCTGCTCAGCAATTCCACACGTTGGGGTGTGGAACACCCGCCCTAGGTGGCTTGTTGCCCACGAAGGAGGGTGGATCTGGTTTTCTTCTGAGGAGCTCGAGCCTTTAACTTCATCTTGGACGTCATCTCCTGGCTCGCTCCAGCACGGACTCTTCCGCCTTCCGGTGCAGACCTATCGGCCTCCTCATACGGGCTCGCGTGGGACCCTGCAGCGGGCTCCAGGCCCCGCGCTAGATCCTTTGGCCTCCAGGGAGTAGGCGCCCTGCATGCTTCCTCGTCCAACTCTGGGCAACCGTCCTAAGCTGATCTTGTAATTTCTCATGCACTTGTGTATCTCACGTTCCATCTGCCTCTCTAAACACTGACTGGTACATTGCTAATTTTTACAGCGCAGTATTCAGTATCTGGCTGTGGAACCAACCACTAAAACTTTCTTTTAACATTCTTTTGTTTGAAACTTAAATTTTAAAATTTATGTTTTTTAAAAAGTTTCATTTGAAATGAATGGCTTCAATATCTGTCCCTAAATAACTTCATTTCCAGAGGAAAAATTTGTGCTCTGAGTTTTGTTTTCTGTTCGATTCTCTCACTTTGCAATCACTGTCTACGCCCGAAATGTTTTCTTAATGAAACACGTGAAAGAAGAATCTGCTGGCAGACATTCGGGCCCACGTTCTGGGTGCCAGACACTTCGCCTGGCCGGGACGGTGCACCCTGCTGTGCCCTTGCCCTCCTGCCCTGGGAACTGCCTCACCCTGCATGGAGCAGAACCTCCCATAGAATCATAGTTCCCAAATATTTCCACCGCTTGCCCCATAGCAACGGCTGACCAAAAACACCACCAAGCTCTGCCTTCCCTCCCAAAGCAGTTGCAATGAAAATGGTTCCCGGGGCCCTTCCTCCAGGCCTGTGCAGGGTGACAACCCTTTCCTGGCAGGTCAGAGCGACAGCTGTTACTCAGCAGCCTGCCTCACCTAGCCCTAATCCTGGGCCCAGAATTTAAGTTCTGTTTCCCACTAGAATGCCACTTTTTCCTCAGTCATTAAAAACCCCAACTCCACATTCACCCCATGACCTCGGCCTTGACAGTTTTGTACCCAAATTCCATCACCTGCCAGTCCAAGCCCTCCTCTCAGTGCAGAGCTGGGAGCAAGGCATGGGGGTTAGGGCCACGGGGTGTGTCCCCAATAGAGCCATGACCCACTGAGCTTGAAGTCCTGAGGGTGGGGAGCTTTCCCAGCTTGGAGGAAGAGCATCCTACATCCGGGCACCTCTTGGGAAAGCCTGCCAGATTGGTCCTGGAGGTAGCAGGCTTCTCCACCCAGCAAATGACAGGGTGGCCTTTGGGAAGACAGTGGGAGCTGGCAGGGCTGTAGCAGAACCAGGTCAAGACAGCCAGAGAGGCTTAGATGAGGACGGTGTGTAAGGCTGGTATGACCCATGTGGGAAGTCCTGCGTGTCGCTGAGGGGCCTGTGTCCACCATGAGTCAAGGGCCATTCCAAGCTCAGCTTTAGCTGCATGGCTGTGGTCCTGGTTCACTCAACCCCACGCTGCCCTCCTGCAGATGCCAGGTGGACCTAGGAGGCCCATACATTCCCAAAGAATGCGGAATGGAGAAAACAAACCCAGATCCCTGTGTGCGCCCGCTGGGCACAGAGGGGGCCGTGGTAGCTGCTCAGCCCAGCAAATGCCTGGAACACAGCTGTGGAACCCAAGATGCCTGGAATAGCCCAGGATGGGCAGGGAAGCAGGGGCCAGTGCTTTGTAACTACTGACTGTGTGTGCGTCTGCCTCAGATCTGCCAAGCTGAGGTCCTGAACTTGCCAGTGGGTCTCCCCGCCACCCGCTGGAGAAACCTGCACACTACCCAGCACCAGGCTGGTGCGCAAGCGTTTGCTGCAGGCGAAGACCCACGCTTTCCACCTGTTCAGGGCTGAGGGAGCTTAGTTTAAAGGCGGTGTTGACAGGTGGCTGTGAGGCCCGGGAGGAGAACACACAGAATGCTGCCAATGGCGTGGAATTCGTGTTTTGTCAACTAGACAAAAACAGCCTCGTGCCAGAGACTGGCGGGCAGCCACCACCCTGCACCCCACTACGATGCCTGTGCAGCCTCAGAGACCCGGAAATGCCTGTTTTCACAAGAGAAGCCAGGGGCACGCGGGGGTGGGGTCCCGCCGTGTGCTGCAGGGGGCGCCCAAGGCTCGGCCATCAGCATCGCTGCCCACAGTGCCATGGCGCTTTCTCACCACACTGCCTTTCCTCGAGAGAATTATAAAGTATCTGGAAGGACAGTCGCAGCGCCCTGGGGCAAGATGGCCTGGGTCTTCGCCTGACACTCCTGTGTACAAGTGAACCCTGTGTGACCTTGGGGGGCCGTGGGGTTTCCTGGCCTGTAAGGTGCGGACGGCAGCGAGCTCCGCAGGAGTAAGGGCTGAACAGATGTGAGCTGTGGTCATCCGGGGCCTTGCGGGGGGCTCCTGCTGCTGCCCCGGCAGAGGCCACGGGCTCGGGGATGATGAAACCTCACGGGGCCTTCCGTCATCCACCTTCCCGATTCCACCTCTGTTGGGCGCTGAGCGCCCGCTGCAGCCGGGAAGTTGGGCAATCCCTGCACTGAAAACCAAAGCAAGGGTCAGGGGCGAAGTCTGACTTCCAAACGGAAAATGCCGCAATCCAGGGGAACTTCAGAAGGGGAACTGTTTTTAACCTGGACAAACGAAGAGCGGTCCTGCCTGTGTTCTGTGATCAACACCAGGATGATGAAAATCTGTGCGAAGGGCCGGGGGGATGAAGGACAGCAAAGCAGGGGTTAGAAAACAATCCACACCTCCATGCCCTGCCAACTGAAAGTCACCCACACTGTCATATCAACAAGCCCAGCTCAGAATGAGCCCAGGGCTGGCATCCAGGGTACAGCACCGCCAAGCTGTCGGGCTCAGTGTTGGCAGTGCAGGCCCCTCCCTGCCCACATGCATTAGCAAAAGGGGACAGACACTGAGCTCCAGGAACCAGGGCGGCGCACATTCCCTCGCAGAGGACAGAGAACCACAGCGACCTTGGCCAAGCACAGGGCTCAGTCCAAGGAAGGACACGGCCACTCTGACTGCCCTGCAGAAAGGCTGCTTGGCCAGGGATTTGGGAGCTCAAAGACATGGGTGTGGCCACCCCTGCTGCAGCAGCCTCGAGCCCCAGGGCCCTGGTCATGGTGTGGGTCAGCGCAGATGGTGGGGACCCCACAGTGACACTCCATCAGGCTAATGTGCCTCAGCTGCAATGTGCTGTACTCCCAATCTCGGGTACACACAAGCAAAACAGTCCTCCGAGGTGCCTAAACCAGTACACACGTGCACCAGGATGTGGGGGGTGGGAGGCCAGGGAGATCCTGGGGAGCAGAGGTTGGAAGGGCCCTTGGGCTGGCCTGGTGCTTTGAGAGCCAGGTTGGGTGTGGGGCCACGGGCAGGGCCACGTCAGGTCCTTGGCAGCACTGGGACTTGGGGCAGCATCACTGGGCCTTGGTCTCCCCATTGACAGAGGGAACAGGATCGGTCACATTGCTAGGTTTTGATATTAGTCCTCTAGTAGAAAATAATTAGACCATGAGAATTTAGAGCTCCTTCCTGGGAATCTGGCAGTCATAGTGACCGTGTCCTTCCTTGGACTTAGCCCTGTGCTCAGCCAAGGCCGATGTGGTTCTCTGTCCCCCGCAAGACTCCGCAGGCCACCCCAGGGCTCTCTGCCCTTCTTCACCCTCTCCCCTGCCCCTGACCTCTCCAGATACCCCAGATCTCAGCCCATTTCCCCTCATGCACAGGCCAAGCCCCTATCCCTACAAGAGCTCAGTCTCCCAGATTGGGGACCACCAGGCCTTGTGACAAAACACTTGCCTTATCCCCATCTGGGGTGGGAAAGTTGGGACACGTGTGTGCTGCTGCCAGAAGCAACCCAGAGCCTACCTGCAGAAGGACTCCACGTGCCCATTCTTCGTGTGTTTTAGAAAAGTGGGAGAGACGATGAAGTGTTATAATGGAGTACTACACTACCATAAAGAAGGACACGTTTGAGTCACTTGTAGGAAACTGCATGTACCTTGAGGTCACAATGTTAAGTGAAATACATCAGGGGCAGGGCACAAGCATCACAGAATTTCTCTGAGAAATGCAAAGTATCACCACATTAAAGAGCAAGATAAAGGATAAATATCAAGGAACATAGAGACAGAAGCTTTGAACAAGAGAAGGGATCCAAAAGATGGAGGGAGGGAAGAGAAAAAAGAATTCGGATGTATTTTACCCAAGTACCAACTCCCCACTGTGCGTGTGGTCACTATGTGGTGCAAAGGGGCACTAATAAAAACATTTCAATATATTTTTAAAAACTTAAACAGATTCCCCCTTCGCTCCCCCTAAAATATAAAGTCGCCTAGATGGCCCATTCGGAGCTGCTCCTTCCGTCGGGTCCTGGCGTCCCGCCTGCGCTCTGAAGCCCTAACTACCCACGCGGCCGTGGGGGGGCAGTGCCAGTTCTTGAGGATCAGTAGAGCGTGGATCCCGCGGACCAAGTCACCAGCACCCTGGGGCATTTTACTACCGCCATTCATTAACATCCAAAGAGGATCTGACCCAGAGCACCCCGAGTCCCAGGGAACCAGGTCAGCCTGGCCCGCAGGCTCTGAGGAGGCCTCCAGGGCGTCTGAGTGCTCGTGAGAGCCACCCCAGAAGCCCCACGGCTGTCCTCAGCAGCTGCTGCTTTGGAACGGGACAGCAGGTAGCCTGAGAAAGTGAAGCTCTGGTCTCAGATAAGAGAAGTTCAGGGGTCCCCTCCCTTTGTTGTGATGACACAGTCAGCATTTGACCCGCGAGGGGTGCCCCACGTAGTCCTTGACCTCCTGAAGGCCCCAGATATGCTCAGGTGCACCGAGGAGGAGCCGGCTGGCAGGTGTGGCTGATCAGGGTCACGGGACCCGCTCGCTTCTGCTGCGCAGCCGCGTGGGCGCAAGCGGGGCCGCGCGCAGCAACTGCCAGGGCAGCAATGGATCCCGGCGAGCAGGTGGGCTGCACCCGACGGGTGGGAGTCAGATGGTTGGGTGACCCCAGGGGATGAGCCGCTGCTGCGGGCCTGGCTGCTGTGGGCACTGTGCTAGTCAGGCCCCTGAGTATGCGGGCCCACACTGGCCCCGCCCCAGTCCTCTCCACCCCTTCCCCTTCTTCCTTGTCCCTTTCCCAATCCTCCATCTCTTCCCCCTGGTGAGTGCTCCCAGCCCCAAGTGTCCCCCAACCCCACCCCAGCCTGGTTCTGTCTCGCAAGGCGTGGACACACCCTAAGTGATTGCAGCCACACCCAAGGGCACCTAATCTGCAGACTGGGCATATGGCCTTCCCCTGCCCTGGCCTGTGTGTCCTCAGATATCTGGGCGGTAAGCTCCTCCTTAGCCCTGGGGGAGACCAGGGGGAGACCAGTGGCCCCGTGATTGAAGCCAGAGAGGAAAACCCATCCGCGGGGTGCTGTAGAGGTGAAGTACAGCGCTGGCCCTATGAAATTAGGCGTCCATCCTAAAGGAAACGGTGCCGCGCCTCACCTGCGCCCAGTGTGCTCCGCGCCGCACTCGTCCAGGCCCTTAGCTACCTCCCCAGCCAGGGTCCTGGGCTCCCCTTTGGCCTCGTTCTGGGCCGCATTCCAGACCTAATAGTACCGTTGTGATTGTTCTTTGGCCTGGGTTTTGTTTTGCTTCATCTTTCTCTTTTACAAGACCGAGTACAGTCATGCATTCTTGTGGCTTCAAAGCGCCAAGGCCTAGACAGCGACTTCTGTGATGCCCCACCCAGCCCCTCCCCACCATAAACAAGTGGTCACCTTAGCTGCTTCTAGAACTTACTTAGATTCTTCTTTCCCCTCGGCTTTCAGAAGAGATGACCCCAAGCATGGAGGCCCTCCCTCAGCACAGCCAAAGCACTCGAGTTCTTTTGACAGATGCGTAAGTGGGTAATAATCTGCCCAGGTGGCTCAAGGACAGAAATCAGGGTTGTTTTCAGTCTTCTCCAAAGTGATGCTGTGAGCCGCCGTGCACAAACCGAAATGTGTAGAAAGAGCCTGGCAGGTCCCAGGGAGCCGTCGCGCGCCTGTTTGAATGCTACCAAGCGCCCTTCCTCAGAGGGTTTCTGGGTGTCCTTTGCACCTGACCTAACGCTCGAATGCCTCTTGACTTGCGTCGGTCTCGCAGGCAGTGCTGCTGTGTTTCCATCCTCACGTCCTACCTAGGACGCAGGTGACCACGTGTGGCGAAGGCTCGGCTTCTGGGAACTCCTGGGAAGCCTGGTAGTTTATCCAGTAGGCTACTGTGCTTTCTAAAGAATAGGGAGAATGGTGCTTGGTTACATTGTATCGGAACTGTCATTTGCTTTCTATGTTGTCATTTTTTCTTTGGTTTTGCAAAATTTTTTAAAAATTATATTTAGTTCTTGATGGCTTCTATGTTGTGAATCCTAGAAAAGCGTAACCTAGCCCAAACTCACAGAATAATCACCCACATTTCCTCCTAATACTTATATAACTTTTTTACATTTCAGTCTTTAATCCACATGGAATTTATCTTAGTGAATGGTGTGGTATAAGAACCCAGCTTTGGTATTTTTAAAGGTTTTTTTGTCCTGTTGATTTATGAATTTTTAAGAGTATAATCTTCAATTCTTTAGAATTAGTGCAAGGCAGAGATTTGGCCTACCTGTTGTTCTGTCGTTCTGTTTTTTTCCAAATGGCCAAGAAAACAGAAGACTGTGTGATGAAAGAGAAGAGCATCCCTCCCTCTCTTCCTTCTTCATCAGAGATGCTGCTTTCTGCAGAAGACGTGCGTATAGCCACCTCTGGCACGCCTGTCCCGGCGCCAGCTTGTGTTCCTGTGATCTTCCGAATCTTGCTCTTAGAAAGTGGTGCTTAACAGCAGCCCATTGAATGAGAAAATGCATTTTTCTTTCTGTTTATTTTTCTCAGAGCCCCCTTCTTTTTCTTCACCCCCTGTTCTTTACTTTGAGATCTTGGTCTCTGAAAGAGATGAACTTAAAATCTCCTTCGTAAGTGCTGGTTTCAGAGTAACTTCTTCTTCTTTTTTCTTTAATATGCAGGACCAGGGATTGAACTTGGGACCTTGCCCTTGCCAGGCAGGTGCTTAAGCTGCTGAGCTATCTATCTCCCTGACTCAGAGTAACTTTTTATCCAGCAAACCGTATCCTGAGACACATGGCCACTGATAGGGATTCCCATCCCGGAAGCCTCCTGTGCCCAGCGAACATGCTCAGCTGTTTCTCTCCTCAGAGCCATGTGGCTCTCTGTCCCTTCAACACCTCCCAGTCTGCTTCTCCAAAGATGGCTGCCAGGAAGTGCTCTGCACAGACCTGGATGTGAGTTCAGTCAGGAGGCAGCTTGCGCTTTGTGTGATGAAGTGATTCGCGAGGGCAAGTGCACTGATGGGGTCCTCTGATTTCAACCTTGACTGGAGCATCCGTCTCCCCTGTGACCTAGACTGGTGGGTCTGTCTTCCTTGTGACCTTGGCTGGTGGGCCTGTCTTCCCCGTGACCTTGGCTGAAGGGCCCTGTTCCCAGCATGCTCGAGGTTCTCCCTGCATTCTCCTCCTGCCAGTTCTTCACTCTCTCTGAAGTCTGGCTCTGTCCAGGCGGCAGGCACAGCACCTCTCCTCACACAGCGTTGGCAGGCATCTGCAGCCTCCTCCGTTTTAGCATTTCACCCTCTTCTTTTAGAAACACTCCATGTCCTCCTCTACCCTGACTGAATGGCAGCCTTAACCATCTGGGGATGTCACTGCCAGCAGCGGACAGTGGAACTGGAAACTCTTACTCTCAATACCAAAAGTAAATGCAAGAAATAATTCCACAAGAATGGGGGGAAAAAAAACAGAACCAGAAACCCAGTGTTGTGCTTCACCTGGACTGGCAGGGAGTTGGGTGGCCCTTAGCGTGAAGCACGTCTCACCCACCAAGGGACAGTGACAGCTGTCAGGCCATTTGGCAGGCAGTCTCAAGGGTACTGGAGAGACACACACATACTGACGGTAAACACAAACACTTTCTGCCACCAGAAGGCTCGTTCCAGGGCCCCCTCCATGCCAGATCCACAGGTGATTCGGTCCTCATATAAAATGGTGTGGTAATCCCATAAAACCAAGGGTATCCTTCAAGTCCTCTCTGGGTGACTTTTAGTACTGACTACAGTGTGAGTGACATGGAAATAGTTGTCGTCCTCTGTGAGGGAAATTATGACAAGAAAAGCAAACCACACGCTCAGCGCTGATCTCTTCCTCAAACATTCCCGCTCTGCAGTGGGTTGGGGCCAGGTATGGCAGACCCTGCTGGCGTGGGGACTGAGTGTGTCACGTGTCTGAGAAAGGTGAACATGGGCATTCATGGGCTGGATTAGCTCAGATTTGGTCCCAGAGGAGCACCTTGGCCATGGTGATGTGAGGTGGGATGCTAGCTAGCACCTCCCAGGCTGCTTGCCGTACTTGCTCCTGCATGGGGAGGCTGGAGTTTCATGAACAGGTTCATACTTTGTGCTGCGAGTTTGCATTCTGAGGTGATTGAATGGCGTCCTGCTGCTTTTCCTGGGGAAAGGTTTCACCTGAATGTCCCCTGTGCCTCGGCCCCACCCTTGCAAGCCTGTCCCTCACTGCTGTCTGGGCTGACCACAATCCCTGGTGACACAGGTCTGTGCGTCCCCGCTGGAGTGACACCATCCTGGTCTCCCAGACCATTGTGCCCGGGTAGGGTTCGGTGTCTGTCTTGAGGTCTGGCCACAGTCCAGGACCAGGTCTGTGTTTCCCTTTGCAGACCCCTGAGTTGAGCCCGTCTGAGGATGAGAGCCCCCCTCGAATGCCAGGGAGGATCCCCTGGAAGATGCCCGCCAAGCACAGCACCCCTGCAGGAGAGGTGGCAGCCCTGCATTGGAGCCCGAGGCCTGGAGCCCGGGCCTCCTACCTGCGAGAATCCCTGATGCCTGCACACTCAGCCCAGGACCTAGGGTCCCACCTGGTGGGACTCAGCCCTAGGGCCACCTTCCGAAGGAGGAGGCTTTCCACCATCTATGCTGTGGAGGAGGGGCCCAGCATGCAGTCAGGGCCCTGCTCAGACCCCTCAGCTCTCAGAGATGACTCACCAGTGCCAGGCTCGCTGGCCAGGCCTCAGCAGAAGGCAGAGAACCTGCAAGCCAAGAGCTGGCCACACGGTATGGGTCTGCCTGGGGTGCCAGACACAGCCAAGAGGAAGAGACGGGACCCGAAGAGGCAGGCAGCTGTGGTAGGTCTCAGCCTGCCCATTCCCATGCCCAGGACAGTTCATGCCACCCCAGTGCAGCCTGCTCAGCATCCAGTCTGCAAGGTCTCCAAGGCCACCAGCCTTCCTGACCCAGTACCGTCCTTACGTAGCCAGTGTAGCTGGGAAGGCTTGACTTGCCGGCTGTGGGTGCTGCCTACTCTCTGTCCATAGTTCCCGTTGACAGAGACACAGGAGCCAGTGTTCTGCATCCCATAGGCTGCGGATGAGGGCTGGGCAGCATCAGCCCCCACGGTAGCCACCTGCCCAGGCAGGGGCAGCCCCCTCCTGCCTTTGCACTGTGCATTGCACACCCCTCCCGGGCTGTTGTGGGCTTGCAGGGCCTGCCTGACATGGCACTCACCCTTCCCAGGTACAGCATGAGGACAGAGCTGTCCCACCCACCTACAGCAAGCTTCCTAAGGGCCCAGCAGATCAGACACCAGGGCAGCAACTAGAGGGTGGGTGCTGTCCTTGAGAGCCCTTAGAGTCAGGGGCCAGCACGAAGTAGACTCATCCCGTAAGAATGTGTGATACCCCATCTCTGGGCCCCAACTCCTGGTAACAGCTTGGAGACCTTCAGCAGTAGACACCTGGCTTGGGTATGCTGGGATTGGGGCACTGTGGACACCCTGAAAATCATTCTGTCTCTCATTTCTCCCCTGCCTGCTGTGGGCTCTGACCTCAGGGCCATGCTGTGCCTGCTGGCCTCCTTGTGGGTTCTTCCTCCCACCTGGACAGCCCTGGGTTCCAATGGTCTCCCGAGAAGGGCACCGCATGGGAACGCCTGCCTTGTCCCTCCCCCTGACTGGCAGACAGGGTCATGTCAGGGTGTGCAGCCCCACAGAGTGGAGCATAGGAGGGTCCTGGGTGGGGCTGGCTGCTATCTCTGGCCTGAGCACAGGCACCTGGCCTCGTGGACACCTCTGTGGGAAAGCGTGTTCTGTAGTACACAACCTTGGCTCCAGGAAGATGCTGGTGCTGGCAGGTAACTGAGGCCTCTCTCCTGAGCAGATGCTGCGGGTGAGGCAGTGGGAGGCCCGCCTGCTGCAGGACATCGAGGCAGCTGTCCACCATGAGCTCACCATCCAGGCCGAGGGCCCACCTGGCATGGACATGGTCCAGGTTGGTGCTGAGGAGCCCGCCAGCTCGGACTGACTTCCCTGCCTGCACCCACCATGCCATCCAAACTGCCCCGTGGCCTATGGTGGATGCAGTGTGAGTGGGTCTTGTGTCAGAGATGCCAGGGGGCAGGAACTGGAGACAGGGTATGCGGTTTAAAGTCTGGGTTCTTTATGTTATGTGACTCAGAAAGGTCCCAGAGTCTGATTGAGCTGCTGTCCTCCACCATCTGGATCAGTCAAGGGGACATCTCTCTGCTTGTCTGACCACCCTCCACATCGTTATCTGAAAAATGACAAAAACATGTCCCAAATTAACAAAAGAGCATAGGGCTCTGTGAGGGTAACCATGTGTCCAGCCCTCTCTGCCCTGAGAGAGACCTGGGGGCAGGAGGGAGGTAGTCGTGTTAAAAAAAACAAAAAAAAAAAAACAAAAAAACACTCCCTGGACACCTGCGCAGACCATCAGGGCAGAGGGTCGGGGCAGGGTTTTCAGGAGGGAAGGAAAGGGGCTGCAGAGATTCATGGTAAGCCCCCATATGGTCTCCAAGCTGGTTCTAATGGGTTCCTTGGGCCCCCAGCTCTCTGGCTCTCCTCTGAGAGTATCTGAAAGGATGTTTGCATGGCTTGCAGGGTAGCACTAGAGGAGTCCAACCTCCTGCAGTTGCCTGGGCTGCTGTGTGCCTCAGGGTCCTCCCAAGGGGTGGATCTGTCAGCCCTAGACCACATGACAAGCAAGAGATGAGCCACGCCAGGAGGAGCTCTGGCTGAGTCTAAGACAAGCCTCAGATCACATGTGGTGCGGGGCTCTCAGGCACCTTGGTAGGGATGCATCTTGGTCACTTGTATACAGAGCTAGAGTATGTTCTTGGAAATGTCCCCATCACAGCCTTTGTCTAAAAAGGACTGCTTTCTCCTTGCTGAAGACAAGGATGCCTGCGTTCCTGTCTAGCCCGCCCTGCCGCCTGCCCGCCCCCTCTGGGCGTCAGGGGCTAGTGGGCTGGGTCTCCTCAGGCATGTGGGCAGGTTTTCGCTATTGTGGGGTCAGAAAGGGCCACCCTAAAAGTGAGACCTCAGACAGGGCTAGCACCCAGGACATGACAGATGTGAGGACATGCAGGGCATCCTGTTCAAAGAGATGGGGGAAAGTCTGGCCTTCGGGAAGCACCTCAGATCCGGGATGCACTGGATGTCTCCAGCGGAGAAGGCACGAGGAGACACCTCGCAGGGAGGAGGCCAGACTGGCAGCCGTGGCTGCAAACCCCCCCCCCGTCCCCCCCCACGCCCTTCAGAAGCAACGAGAATTCACTGGCTGCATCACATGTTTATACATCTGCAAGTTTTCTGAACTAGTTCCACCTACTAAGACCGCTTGCTTCTTTCTAATTATTAAGCTGTAAAATTGTCAGATTTATAAAAATGCTAGAACTTTGTTCTTTCAAATAAGAAGATGTAGAAATGTAAAGCAGAGAAATTTCCCAGCCCTCTGTAACACAGCCATAAATACCGCAGGGCCAATTCCTTCTGACCTTGATTATTAAAAAGAAATTGTTTTCACAAGAACGGTCCCCAGTCTGCACTGTGTGTGAAGGGATTCAGGAACAGAAGCAAGTGGACTCTGTCACTGCTCTTGTTTATCAGAGAATGAAATGGAATTGCAAAGGGAGTCCCCGCAGGAGTTGGCAGAGATCTCGTGGTCCTGCACGAGTGGAGATGGCAGGTATGCCGAAGGAAGGTCAGAGTGGCCTATGGTTTCCTAAAGATGTAGGCATGCTTCGTCTCTAGGATTATTATGTGTTTATCCAGTTGGAGTCTATACAGTCATCTGTTAGGCTCACCCCAGAAGCCAGCTGTAGAAGGAAGGGGTGCCACCACCCAGGCGCTGCGACACGGGCAGAGTACAGCCCCTGCTAATCTTTCTGAGACACTCTGGGAGAGGCAGACCAGGAAGGGGAGGCAAGGCATTCCCACACCAGGACGCACAGCACGTGGGGGCGGCCCAATGGGGTGGGACAGACCGCAGGCTTCCTAGATGAAGGATTTCATGAACACCTGGTAAGGATGGCGCTTGGGCTCGCTTACACAAAAGCTCAGGTGTCACCTGCACCATTCCTTGGCATAAAGATGATTTTCTCAGTCCTCCGAGTATGCACAAACCCTTACAGTTTGCGGAAGATGCAGTCAGAGAACTTTCTGAGGGAAAGAAATGCATTAACACCTCCCTCTCCTTGGTAGCTTCCCCCATTGGCAATGGCCAGAGCTCTGAGAAGCTGCCCCCTCTAACCTTTCTTGACATCAGAACATCATGGTCGCACCTGCTGCCTACTCACCTGCTGCCCCTTCTTAGGTCCAGAGCACCAGTGCATGGCACCTGCCGTGCTCTGCCCAATGGCCTGCTGCTGGTGTGGATCTGAACTGCCACCGGGGACACATGGGTAGTTTGTGTACTTGTTTTCTGGAGGATGCCACTTTCTGTGAGTTCGGTGCATGGACTTCCCTTGCATTTCTCTCTAGCTGCATAACATGTGATCCTAGACTCAGTGACGCAGAAAGCCATCACTGAGCTAGCTCCTGCCTTTGGGCCCTGCCTGGGTCTCGGGGTGAGGTCAGGTCGGTGTCTTCATGCCTGGAGGGTGTGAGTAGGAATCTACCTCTAGGCTCATGCAGCTTGGGGGAAAGTGGTTCTTGGGTTGGTGGTGTTTCCTCCCTGGCTTTCAGGGGCACAGATCTGTTCCCAGACCCAAAAGGGCCCCCTCATTCCTAGTCACGTGGCTCCTTATCTTCAAGTCACTGAAGGCCACACAAACCTCCCATCCTTAGAATCTCTCCTCCTCCTCCTGCCGCCAGCCAGAGAAAGTTCTCTGTCCCCAGTGGTCCTGAGAGGCTCAGCGTGCCCTAAGCCATGGCATGCTCCGGAGTACTGTCCCTTCCCACCCCAGCGTCTAACCAGGGGCACAACATCTAGGGGGACATAGTAAGTCTGCCAGTTCGCACCTTCTCATCATCATAAAGTATAACCCTTGTACAAAGTAACTATTCATGTCTAAGATTCAATTCTAGAAACCGAAGCTCATTCTACTATATTAAACGCTATTACCATTCCTACGAAGTTTTGCTAGGTGGGCCATAAATCCCCATGAGCAGGTACGCAAGTGTGAGCTCCCTGTCACTTTGCCAGTGCGATCATACTGTTTTGTGGACATTTGCCAAATTGGAAGGTGAAGGTGGTATGTCATTGCTTCTAACTTGCATTCGTTAACAGAGCTCTTCAGAGCCACATGTTTTCTGGTTGGCTGTATTTTTTCCCTCCAATTCTTTATCTGCCCTTTGATGTTTTTAATTTATTGGGTTATTCCTTCCATAATAATGTTTAAAAACAGTTTACTAGGAATTGGTATTATTTGAAAGAGGAAAAACCACATCATGTCTGCGATCCGGTCAGTTTGCATGGCCTATGGTTCCCAGATGTCCGGTCCAACCCAGCTCCACTGACGCTGGGAAGACAGTGTAGTCAGAAGGCTCTGAATAAAGGAGATGCCTCCGCAGTGTGGGCGGGCCTTAGCCAAGCAGTTGGCGGTCTCAGAGTGAAACCCTGGCCAAGAGGAAACTGCCTCGGGCCACTGGACTTGGGCCTGCTGCAGACTGGGCCCTCTCAAGTGCACGCATGCACACACACGCCATGCTCAGACTCCTGAGCAGCCTGTGACAACCTGCACAGGAATAACAATGCGACACTGCTCAACATCAGTCCGGGAACCAACCCCTCCTCGCTCAGCTAACTTTGGACCAAATGATATTTTCAAACTTTTGAAAGAAAATAACCTATCAGATGGTAACTGGCCACTCAGTTTGGATCTTTTAGGAGGGAAGACGAAGTAAAGAACTTAGAGGTGAAAGTCAACTTACCCGAATCCTGAGCTAAAGGTACTTGTAAAAGCCAGAAGAAGCGTTTTCCTGCGGGATACTTTGAAATGCCAGAGGCATTTATGCAAAAGAAAATGCAGAGCCCATATTTAATTTTAAATATTACCTGGCTGAAATCAGTACAGTAGCTTAACCATTAGTTCAAAACTAGAAAGCACTAGAATCCTGTCCTTGGGTTGGGTGCTGGCGACTTGGTGGTGTTGGTCCGACTGGGAGATCATTTAGTACTTAATGCTCTGCACAATAAAATCCCACCTGCAAGCATGAGTTCCAGCCAACAGTGTCTTCAGCCATCCACACCACCATTTCTTTTCGAGTGACAGTGGCCACAGAGTTTAGTCAAGCAATTTTTCTTCTCTTTATTTTTGTTAAATAAGACTCCAGAAAGTATAGTGCAAACACTCAGTAGAAAAGTTGCAATTAAGAAATGTACATTCACATTTAACATTTCAATCCATTCACTTTTTTTTTAAATAAAAATAGGACAAATTATTCAATACTTGTCTCGATTTAACAATCTTGAAAAAGACAGGAAGGTGCTCGTCAGTGTCCAGTTGACATAAAAATAGACCCGTATTGATTACAAATCTAGTTACCCAGTGAGACTGCGGTGCTGTGAGTGGAATAGCGTCGCTGTGCTCGCTACGTTCACCCTGCGGGAGAAGCTGACCACCTGGCTCATGCCACTCTCGCTCCATGGAGGGACGCGTCCCTCTCCAGACAACCAGACACAGGCGCTCACACGACTTTGCTCAGCGAGGAAGAAAATCCAGGAGTAGCTTTCAGGCTTGCCTTAGGTCAGGGTGGAGTCACCACCAGGAGATGGCCACGTGGTCATGGCGGTGACTTTCCCGGGGGTGGGAGTGGGAGCAGGTTGGGGGGAGGGCGCCTGGGCTGAAAGCACATGGTGCCCGCTAAGTGCTCAAGCTACACAAGCTCGGGGGCCACATGGCCTGTCCTGGCCTTCAGGGGTGGCTGTGTACCTGGTCCTGCCCCTTCCTGCTATGCTAGGAGATTCCCAACTCAAGGGTCCGCACAGGTAGGAGCTTCACAGCCTGCAAGGCTAGAGTGCAAACAGCTTGGGGTGTGCAGTGTTAACAGGGATCAAGGCAACACGGGGCCCCTCCACGCTGGGCATGTGTGCTCCTGGTGGTCTGTATGTCCACCCTCCTGGGTGTGCAGGAGGCATGGGGGGGGCATCCTCGGGATCTCCCACCCCCGCAGCATGGGGCAGGTCCCAGAGACTTGTGCTTTGTGTGCCCAGGGCCCGGGATTGAGCAAGGGATGCTGGTGGGTCAGAGAGGCAAGTTCTGGCTGCTGTGGGGCCTGTGGGAACCCTCTGTGCTCCTGTGTGAGCCGGCTGCACAACGCTACCAGCCGCTGGGACCTCCGAGATCTCCCAGAGTAACTCTAGGGAGTCGTCTCTGTTTCAATACCCATTCTCAGTGAGCAGCCAAAAGTTTTGGAAAGCAACCCATCTGAAAGCTGGTGCTGCCTGCTGCCAGGAGACAGACAGGCGCTGGGGCCTGCAAGGTGACCAGGCCTGTTTCTCCCTCCCCAACCACCCTTCCACCTCACTGGGCGCTGATGACCACTCCTGGGCAGCTCTGCTCCCCCATGCTCCAGCCCTGGGAAAGCACTGGGCCCGCACTCCACAAGCAGCACCTAGCCTAACACCGAACAGCTCTATGCGCAGGAAGGAGAAACAGCAGGCCGGGCAGGTAGGCTTCCCGGCGCTCCCAAGGCCCCTGACCTGCAACCTCAGCCCTGCAGCTGTGTAAGCAAAACCTGTGTTATCTGGCGGTGGCATGGTTCTGTCCCTACATGAGGTCAGTGAGGCTTTCTAGGGAAGTACTGCAGCTATCCTCTCTGTTTAAGGAAATTTTGCACATGATAGATGCCTGCTGCATTTCAAACCAAGCTGCAGAATATAAAGTACAACCTGACAGATTAGGGATGTCTGAGGCCTCGTGTTGCATTGCCTTGCAGGGCTCAGCAATGTTCAAGGAGGAATATGGCTTGGTCAATAACTGCAGGGCCAGTGGGGACTGGAACAGGCTCCAAGGATGGGGGGTTGGAGCCTCGGGCACAGCACCCCAGCCCTGGGGGCCTCCTGCGCCACACACACACAGCTGTGTGACCAGCTCGTGTTCTCCATGAAATCCAGCAGTCTGCACAGTTCTGCTCTCAGCATAGAGACCCTGGATGTCATGGAAAACATTTGGAAGAACAGTGTTGGGAAGGGATGGAACAGAAGTGGGGCCTGGCCTCATGTGGCAGCACTGTATGGTGAGTCTGCAAGTCCCCAAGCCCCCTATGCCTCAGATTCTTCATGCAATGTGACCACTGCCATACCACCTCCATCACAGGTGACCAGGCAGCAGGGGTGCATGAACCACACAGGGGCCCAGGGACTGGAAACCCCAACTGGCTAACAGTCATGAGCAATTTTTGAAGTCACAGTTCCAATCAAAGGTCCAGGGAGTCTGGTTTCCACTAAGTGTGACAGCACTGCTGCACGTGGGACACAGCAGATCCTCTTGGAGGGAACGCGGCAACTTCACGGAGGATGACAGCATTGGACCAGAAGGGACCAGCCCTGGAGGACGAGCACATGGCGACAGCCACACGGCAGCCACCGTGGTTCTGTCTGATCTTTAAGGTGTACTTTACAGCTGGCAGGGAGCCACTAACCCAGGGAGGTCACTGGATAGGGACACTGCAGGTGACATCCCAGACCTCAAGTGGCTCTGGAAGGAAGGAAGGGAATGTGGGGACTGGGGCTCTGCCCCACTCACTGCCACCTGCAGACACTGTACCCTCACACAGATCTCTCCACAAGTCCCACATATTCCAAGAGAACCCGACACCAAGCAGGCAAAACTAGTGGTCCAATTTAGCACTGCAGGGCTCTTGCCTCAATGCTGATGTTGCAGATACTTTCAAAAAATATCTAAGAGACTCAGTGACTGCTGTGTCTCCCATTGGCCTCAGGTGCCTTGCAGACATCTCCTGGGGTCATGTGCCCCTGAAGGTCTGTGTATCTCTATCCCTATCGCTACCTCCTCCTCCTCCTCCAGGGAAAGCTTGAGGTTGGAACATTGGGGATGGTTTGGCTCATGAGCCAGGCATCTGGCTTTGTCCTAATTTTGTTCCTCTATGAAGCCACATTAGTCCCCGGAACAGGTCATTTTATTTTATTTTGCTCATTTTGTGAAATATGCACATGTGTGTGCATGCATGCACATACACACACACACACATATGCAGACACACAATTTGAACTAAGCCCAGCCTCTAGTCGAGTAATATTTTAAAATATAGTGGACAGGTTGAATGCAGAACCAAAAGCATTAAACTTTCAAGGAATCTTAAAATTGCAAACCTCTGACAGCATGTTGCTTGGAGACCTTGGCCCCCAAATGTCTCATCTGAAATCAGCAATAATGGCATGGACCAGAGAGAGGACCAACCTCACGTCCTATTCCTGGACCTGCCTTCATAGGCTGTGGCCACAGGAGGACACGTGCATCATGTCCCTGGGGGTACCTCGAAGGGAGGCTGCCAGGGGGCCCAACACTGGCCCCCAGCCTGTGCTCCACATGGTCTAGGGTTGTGCTCAGGGTACCTGACCCTGTAAGAGGGACCAGGCCGGGTATTATCACCTGCCACACCCTGGGCACACAGTGCCAGCATCTGCAGTTTCCAGGCCGGCACCCCAGGCAGCTGTCATCGGACCTAAGTCTCAGCCCACATGGCTCTGCCACCGGATGCCAAACGACTCTACTTCCACCATGCCAGCTCTCAGGCTTGGTTGTGGTATTTTCCCTCAGGTGCCAAAGGGCATGGATAGGTTTGCAAGCCAAGAGTTGGGGATCCGAGTTCCTTGAGGGAGACCTCTCTCTCTGCCATCCCCTATGTTCACTGTGAAGGTCCAAGCCATGGAAATCCACGTCCCCTCCCCAGACTAGCCCTGAGCAGGCCCTGATCCCACCTGCTGGGCTCTGGGCAACCACATCCCTGCGAGTCTGACTTAAGTGCACCCCGAGCAATTCCTCTAATCCTAGCCCAGAGAGCACAAAGGCAGACACGACCCAGGACACCATCTGAGGAAGCCATCACACACTCACTCTCAAACCTGGGGAACAAGGGGGACAACAAGGGCCATGGTGTGCACTCCCAGAGCAATTGCAGTGAGGGAGGGTGCTTCCAGGCCAGACAAAAAGCTGCGCTCTTTGTTAATTTCACCAAACCAGGTATTTCAAAATCCGACTGCCTCTAAGGCCATGTGCGTGTGTGTTGTGCATGCGTGTGCGTGTGTGCATGCATGTGTGCATGTGTTGTGCACGTGTGTTTGTGTGAGTGTATGTGTGAATTAAAGCCATTGCAAAGCCACAATTACGTCCACTTCCAGGGCTACTTGAGAGTTCAGAGTGTGAAGCATAGGCCGCACTTCTGGACCCCCCAGAGGACCTGGGCAGTGGGGCACACGTGCGTGGGAGGTGCACTGTCGCTCCCTGCCAGTTACGGACCCACACTTGCCTTGCACACTGAGCCTCCCTGATGGACCCACTCCCTGTGTGGGCTGGAAACAAAGTTCCCAGGAGAGCCGGAGTCAGCCCTGCCCAGGTACCCCCACACTCTTGCCACTGTGATCCAAACCGCTTCTTGCTGACCATCCCAGCAAGCAGAAGGCAGTCTTTCCGGGTTGCGCTTAGGACTACGGCACAGTCTTCCTATGAAATGCAATTAAAAGCCAGATTGCTGGAGCTTGGCTGTGTCCACCAAGCCTAGAGTCCCCATCCTCCATACCAACCTGGGCGCCCCAGCCCTTCCCGACCACCGCAAATGGGTGTCCTGTATGGGTGGCACTGAGTCATAGCCAGCCCCAGGAATGGGAATGGTACTTTCCAAGGCCAGACGCCCTCAACGGCGGGACAGCTGCACTAAGATTCAGAGTGACAAGAGGCTTCTCAGGGGAGGGGCCACGCTGCCTCCTCGCTCTCAGAAGGAGTGTGCAGACCCGGGCAGCATCTGCTCACCCACCCAGAATGCTGAGGTGGGTCCTAGGAGCAGAGAGGCCAGTGGGGCAGAGGGACTCTGGGAAGCGCAGCCCTGTTGGGCAAACTCCTGGGCATGGCTTGTCTCTGAAAGGCCAATCTGCCAGAGGGCCAGACTGGGCTCTACAGCATAGAGTTACAGTTATTGCATCGATGACAAAAGGGTCGGGACGCCCCGTGGCTTAGAGTCTGAGAAACACGGGCTGACAACTGGGTGGCTGGGTGTATGGGGCGTCCACTGCAGGACACGGGCACCCCAGGAGTGGACCAGCCTGGTCGGCGTGGCCCATGGAAGCATCTGGAAGCATTCTGGGGCTGTGTTCTACTCTACAGTGGCAGGCACGGGAGGCATGCGAAGAGGGGACACACAGGGCCATTTCCCGAGGGCCACGGCATTGCCGAGCACGCGGGGCTAACAGGGCGGAGCCGGGCTTTTCCTCATTTTTGGTACAAGTGACAGGCAGCACCTGGAAGTGGTGCACTATATACAGAGCATCTTAAAATAAATAATTTCGAGAGACTCCTACCCGAATGGCTCTAACATTTGTACATGAATACTGTACAAGATTAAAAATAAATAAGGCAATATAATACAGGCTTATCACAAATAAAAAGGAAGAAAGTGGTTTTCAACAAACCCCAGGGAACATATGGCTGAACACAGCTCCTGACCTCGGAGGAAGAGGTGGGGTTTGGAGCTGCTGCTGATGGAGACAGGGATGTCTGCCCTCGGCCAAGCCTCCAGGCAGTCCCATGAAACGGTCTGGTGCCGGGGTGGGGGACACGCAAATGTGCAGTGCCGTCCTGCAGGCCCCCCAGGCCCCGTCCCCTGCAGCAGCTCACTTCGCTCTGAGGGTCAGAGGTGGATCCGGGTGTCACTGGTGGGTCTTTTACATCCACTCCGCTGCTGTCCATTCAGGTCGTAGCTGAATTCTACTTTCCATTTTCGTGGGAACAATGCTCCTGCTTCTCACCACCAGCAGGGGCTGGGAGCCATTGTTAGTTGTCCTGTGTCACCTATTTTCATCAGGTTTCAGCCCCGGCCATGCTTTGAGTCTCTCCTGTCTGCTGCTCCACTTCTGAGGGGCCACGTGGCCATGGCAAGTCCAGATGGACAGTCTAGGGTCCCGTCCTGCCCTCAGGCTCCTACCTTCATCCCATGCACAAGGCCCCTTGACTGTGCAATGGGACACACAGGCTGGGGCCATACCTCTGCCCCCCACCCGGGCAGCCCAGCAGCCACATCGGAACAGAACAAAGGGACCAGAATGCACCGGCATGCGGCCCTTCCCACCAGCCTGCTCACCATCACCCTGCACTTCCCCTCCCCC
>NDGN011277293.1:0-11109 GCA_002564285.1 Tympanoctomys barrerae | reverse complement strand
CAACCATTGTTGAATTCCTATCATTTTGTTTAGTGAAATTCTGTATCATTTCTAATTTTTTTTCACTATTTCTTTTAAAAATAATTAGTAACCCGGAGTATGAAAGTCCTATAACATTAGAACCTCTTAAACCAGTGAATTTACAAATGTATAATTGATTAACTAAATTTTTTTTTGTTTTATTTAAACCAAACCTAGATTTCACTCTGGCTTGCACCATCTACTTTCATAAAAATTTTCAAATTTCTAACAAAGGGAAGCCTTCTTTCATTCTTTGGGATTTTTACATGAGTTATCTATTCTCAAACAATGAATACAGTGGTCAGCCCTTATCTGTGAGAAGTACATCTTATGATTCCCTGAGGAATCATGAAGCCATGGGAAGCACCAAGCCCTGAATTCAGGCCTCCTCCACGTTACCTGTGCATGTTAGCCTTGCAGCCATGACTTGTGCAGAGTGAGGTGCAACACCTGCGCTTGTGTGAGCTGCTGTCTCCTGCTTTATACTTCCACAGGCAGATTTGTGCTTACTCTGCATCTTAGAAAACTGAGCAGAATACATTTTTTTCTCTCCTCCACTCAAGAACTCTCACCTTTTTAATTCAAGGAAGCACTTTGCAGCTTTTCTTTGGCACATCAGAAATGCCAATATCTTTACCCTTATGTTTGGGGCCACCAACAAATAAAACTAAGAATTATATGTAAAGATCGCGATATAACGTGACAGTGCATCTGCACACCAGGCGGTCCACCAAGGGACGCACAGTGGCATCTACAATGGGAGTACACCGGAAATGCGCAGATTCACAACCTAGAAGGGCAGCACAAGGTGGTCCAAGGTTTCATCACACTAATGCACAGTGATCTGAAACTTAAAACCTACAAGTTGCTCTTTTCTTGAATTTTTCTTTGAATATTATTGGACCATATTTGACTATAGGTAACTAATAACACGGAAAATGAAATGGCAGATAAGGGGAAACTACTGCACCATAAATAAACATTTAAAATTTAAGTATTGGCATGTTTTCATCTTTTCAATATTGGGGATATGATTGGCAGCACTATTCATGCACTCACAAAATAAAGATGCATTAAGGAGTCAGCACTTGTTAAGGTAAGATACAATTTAAAATGTGGTGCTCTCGTCACTTGACCTCAGAATGTAGCTCATCAAATCCCGATGCACACTCTGTCATAGCCTGCAAACACCCAGTATATGTATATATGTATTTGGTTGTTACAGGGTCTCACCACGCAGCTTGGACTCATGCTGATCCTCCTTCCTTCAGCCTCCCTAGTGCTGGGATTACAGTCGTGCTGCACTACACCTGGACTCTGTGGCCTGCTCAGCCTACCCTGAGGGTGGGACTGGTACAACATGTGGTGCCAGGGATCGAATTGTGGTTCCTACTCTTGCCTAAGCTTACCTAAGCAGGCTAAATATTTTGATTAAATGATTTTATGAGTGCCAAAACAAACAAGCCACACTGGAGTAAGGTATTTAGGATTAATTTCTCTAATGGTTTTAAGTAAGATAGCAGTAGATATCCCTATTTCTATTAAAATCAAATAATTTAATTTAATATATAACAACTTTATAGTCTCCATAAGTCATTTTATCATTTATTCACTTTGTAAATGGCTGTGTCTTAGAGTACGATAAATTGAAATTGCTTTATGGACAAGTTTCTGAAAGTTGGACTTAAAAATACATTTAGTATCGCTCATGAAATTATCTTAGGCGATGGCTTGATATAAAAACTGCAATATCTTGTCAGTTAAAAACTACATTTGGCTTTGGAAATGGTTTGGCATTTTATACATTTTTCCTGTGGCTTCTTAATGGGCCACATTTGAAAAATGATGAATAAATATCATGAGGTTTGGATTGAAACTGTGTCACTGTTAAAAATAAATAAATAAATAAATGGTTCCCTCTCTAGTAAGTGACACATTTGAATTAAAAAAAAATCAGTCCTTAAATTGTAAATCTGATTTAATGACATTAACACAGTTTCACGTAGAAAGCTAAATTCCAGACTCTATTCATAGGAAGAGTGAGCTATTTGATTGACCCAAGCTTCTTTCTTGTCTAGAGACCAAATAATCATGTAACCTGTTTAAAATTTGAAATTCTGGCTTCATTTAAGTAATTTTTATCCATGAGTAAATGTCATTTAACAAAAAAAGTTCACCAACTAGATAGCCTTCAGGGGGATGTCGACAAACCTTAGATTTGAAGTTATAAAATCACATACTGTGGATGAAATTAAGTATCCACATAATTCCTTAGGGCAACATTGCTCAGAATGTTGTCTTTGGTCTCTTTCCCAGACCTACCAAATCTGGGATAAATCCTTACTGAGTTCAGTTTGAAGTTGGAGAAGTAGGGTTCCAAGCAAAAGCCTTGCATGTACAGCAGTGGCAGAAAGAAGAATCTCTTATGATCTCATCAAATTCTGTCTGTGGCTAACAAAAAGTAACTCAGTCATTCACATTACCATACGAGGAGAACTATGTCTAATAATTGACTTGGGTCTAGAAAAAGGAAACCCACAGGAGAATAGAGTCGGCAGGTGGGAGTACTGTGGGCAGCTGAGGAAATGAGTCTGGTTTGTTCGCAATGGTCCACCTGGAGAGACGTCCGGAGGGCCACATGGCTCAGTGGATAAGCCCTTAGGATCAATGGGTTTACCTAATTACATTCCTTCTGCTAACTTAGTCATTACCAAATACATGCTTATGCTGTCTTACAAGGATGACTGTCCCAATGCCACGTTAGGCTCTGGTTTTCCTAGCAATCTCTCCCACTCAGTAAAGTGTAACTCTGATTTAAAATTACTTACGAGTTTGGTTATTAGTAGTTACTCAAATACACATACATATTAATTTTATATAGAGAGAACTCAGAATATCTCATATAAAAAAAGCACATATAAACGTATATATAGAGGGTGGAATACTTATGCATCAGAGAGTTTAGATTGAAATTAGACTCTGAAACACCTCCTCCAAAGCTTTGATTTCCCACAGTGATTTTAATACTAATATTCTAGGTGTACATTTTTTGTGGGGGGAATTGCTTAGCCCAACCTGAGGGCAGGGCTGACACAACAATGTGGTGCCAGGGATTGAACCATGGTCTCCTGCAGCTGCTTAAGCTTGCCTAAACAGGCACTTTAGACCACTGAGCTATCTTGCTGGCTCCCTACGTGTACACATTTTAACTTGTGATAGATATCAATATCAAGATGTAGTAATTCTAGGCATTATACAACTTCCCTTGCCCTCATTAAGACTAAAAACACAACTTGCATTCTTTTACTATACAAAGTCATGCTAGGCTCTCCTTCATACACGTTGGACCGAAATTGAATGAATGTACTTAGTCACTTGTCCTTAAATCTGGCAAAATTATACAACAGTATTTTGGAAAAACAATGCATTACCAGGTTCTCTTCTGTATTTTATGTAAAGAATTTATAATAACTGCCTGACTTTATGATTTCTGATTTCATTTGCTTTTAAAAAATTTAATACTAGGTTTCTTTTTGATATGATATGTTAGTGGGATACCTTACCTGATTTTGAGCCCTGATAAAGATAGGTCTAGAAACTTCTAAAGTAAAGTTCTTTGTCCTTCAGGTTATAAGTCTTCCCTAATTATCATTCTCAAGTGAAAATATTTTCAAGCCAAACCAATACTTTTCAACAAAAGTCCTCATGAAAGAATCATCTCCCTCTGTCTTTGGGCAAGAATTTACGTGTAGATTAGAGCACTAATATTTTAGATTTATTATTGTTTTACCATTTACAGTGACTCGTCATCTCCTAAGATGCATGTTCTCCTCTATAGCTGAAAAGACTTCCAGGCATGGGAAGACAAAGTCCTTTCCTATCTTTGAGATTTCTGTAAGAGATAAATGTGTTATTATAGAGCACTAAGGAATTCCATTCATGAGATGTTTGGAACTCATTGAACTCATCAAGTGGAATATGTTCTTGAGAAATGCCAATGTTTTACATCATCAATCCTGCTAACTAAGGTTGACATATTCACATAACACTGAAATGAAAAGCTGAATCCCCCTGGCTCCTTAGCTTAGAAATAATTTCTCACTTTCCATGTACAAGTAGACTAAGAACCCATAATCTATAAGGCAATTTTTAGGAATATAATACTCTCTGTTTTCACTCTTCTGAATCAATTTCTGAATATTTCTACTCACTTGAGAGCCAAAAGTATAAAGCATTAGAGAATCATTGACATCGTGCCCCAAAATCCTGCTCCAGGATTGTCAGTGGTAACATTTCTCATGTGATGCTTCTATTTGGCTTCGAGTTCTTCAAGCCAGCACTAACTCTAGCATTTAGCCTTCTTAGATCACTTTTCCTTAGGAAGTCCTGGTCCTATATGTATGGCAATAAGCTAGAAATCTTTTATTAAATGAAGATTGCTATATCCTCCCAGATTTATAAAACCAAACTTGCCTAAGGTAGACTCCATTGTGTCTGCACTGCAACATGCTTCTTGAGTGGTATCTACACACACCATAATGTTTAAAATAAGTCTAGTACTGAATGCCACAGTCTGACATTTCCATTTTAAACAATTATTTCATGTTAATGTTTTCAGGGAGAGCAACCCATATGTTCATGCGTTGGTCTACTTCAAGGTTTTGACAAAAGCAAAGAATGTCACTTGAGTAGATTTTTATCTTTCTCTATGAAGTAAATTCCACAGATAGAGTGTACTAAACTTAGAAGAACAAAATAAAAGAGCACAAGTTAAAATAGTAAAAAATGATGGCAGCAAAAGACAAAAGAGAAAAATCATGGAGACATATGCTAACATTTACCCACAAAGGTAGTAGGAAAAATATTTTTGTATAGAGGGTGAGGCTATGCTGGGTGACATTAAGCACATGCACTGAATGCAATATAAGATCAAGTCTATTTCTACCTTTGAAACATTTGTAGGAGATGAATGTGTTATTAGAGAACCTGCATCAGTTCTCTTCATATTTATACGTCATTTAGATAAATCAGTAAGCCTACTTTGATCATTTTTATTCTTAGTGTAATAATGCCAATCAAAGTGTGTTTAATGCAATTAAGGAGGGCAGTTTGTACCATGGCAACAGAGGTAACCATCCTACTGATAGTTAAGGTTCACTCACATACAATGAAAATGTATTATGATCCAGAACTTTCTAATAATTCTGATTATTCTGTATTTAGAGATGCCATAATTGTGTGTGTGTGTGTATGTGTGTATATATATAGATAGATAGATAGATAGATAGATAGATAGATAGATAGATATTTCTCAAAGTTAAATATACCTACTCACAAATGCAAAAAGATTTTCACAGGATTCAAAAGAACACTTTCTGGTTGACTCAGCTGCTCCCAAATGACCTGCGAGTGAGGTTCCTACAACAGGTTTGTCTCCTATTAGAAAAAAAAATTTAGGCTGCCCTACTTTGACTAAATACAGGACATTAACTTTTATTCTAACCTATAAAAAGATACAGGTCTTCAGCCAAATTTAAATCCAATCCATCACAAAAGTAGTGCTAGACAAATAAAATCAAATAAAAACAAAATCGCACTGTTTTGCAAAATTTCAAGAATGTTAAGTATTTCATGCAGGCTAGAGAAAAGGAAGATTCAGATCAGAAATGCCCTATTCCTTTCAAGTATCTCAAGAAATGCAACTTCAGTGTGTTTTCAAGAAATCTTGTAGACACTTGACAGGGCCCCTTATACACCAGAAATTCATGTAAAAATATGCTAAGATGTTTAGCTTATTTATTTCAAGTATATCTTGAGTCAATATGAATATGTATACCCTCTTTCAAAAAGGAGAAAACAGTATGGTTATTTTAGCCTAGATTTTAGCATAGAGCATATCAGACAAAATTTTTAAAAAAGACTTACATACTGTGTTAGATATAAATATGGTTCTAAGATACCAGCTATGTTGACTCATAGAGGCTTTTTTTTTCCTTCATTTTTCAGAGTAAGAAAATGCATGCAGAAATAATGACTAAGGTAAATACTTTAATCTTGTTTCTGGAAATTTGCAATTATGTCTGGTCTTCCAAATGGCAAAAAGTACAATTGCACTTACATAACTTTATGTGTTATGAACCATACATTACCTTTTTTCTATTTGAAGAGAATAAATATAATAATAATAATAATAAGCCTTTAGAAACAATATATAATTTCAAAAAACAAGATGATAAGAATTTAACAATGGTTGTTATTTTGCATATTGTTGCCTTCAAAGTAGTTGTTCAGATTATCAGATATCAGATGTTGTATTTTTATATAATGGAGTATTACTCAGCTATAAAGAAAGATAAACTCAAAGTTTTATAGGTAGATGTTGCAATTAGAGATCGTACTGATAAGTGAAAGAAATCAGACCCACGTGTGCCTACACTGTAATGTCTCCCTACTGTAAGAACCTGAAAGGGTAAATAAAACCTGAAAGACACACATTATTTCACGGTGCTCACATCAGTTGATACTTTCTAGTCAGATAAATATTCAGCCTACCTCCTGCAAAACATAACTATGTCTAGTTGTAGGTCATTATACAATTTCTGCTCTGGGTTTAACAGTGTTGGTTTGTGTCAGTAAACCTCTAATTGAGCTATCTGTTCAGACCTTAGATGTATTTTTAATTGAAACATCTATTAAAGCATTGGCAGAATAAGAAAAAAAAAGAAAATTAATGAGTATCTTCAAAGAAATAAATTAGAACCAGAGTATATGTTGAATGGTGAGATTGAATTTTAAAAGTTTACAGTTCTTATCTATCAAAGTTAATGGAAAAAGAAGGATGAGCCCTGATTGAACAACGAACTGAATGGAAAACTAAAAATGTGGAGGGGAGGGAAGCTCTCGGGTCCTGCTGAAAGTTGACTATGCAACAGAAAATGAAACATGCCGCCAATCCCCTTTTTTGAAAACTTCATTCTGCCGGGCTGGGAAGATAGCTCGGTATTCTAAGTGCCTGCCTGAAATTGTTCATTCTGCTATTACCTTCCTATACAATGCCTACAACATTTATTTTTTTTATGTCCTGTTGGAAATTATTTCTTAAAACAAAAAAGAAAAAAATATACTATGTTTGCAAATATGCAAGAGTTTATCCAATGCCTGACAAGAAAAAACATGTTAACTTTGAAAGAAAAGGAACTGACACAATTAATTTTTAAAGTTTTCAAAATATTTTCACTAAATTATAGAGTATTTGTGGAGACATATTTTTATTCATTTGCAAGATGTTCAATGTTGCCTTATAAAAGATGTACTCTAAATGATACATACCTATCACTGAACTGAATTTATGTCCCAAATAGAACATCTATTTTCAGAGACACATTATCTTATTTTCTTTTGCTTTGCTGTGGGCTAGGCTTGGATTTTGTTACTGAAAGGAAAATCTTGGGTTCAAATTGTTTAACTTTCTATGAGACAATATTCAATATTCCAAGTTAGTAAAAGGGAAAGTTAGCAAACAGAAAAGACTTAATAGCATTTTAATGCTGTATTTTGGTAATAACCTAATCAGCATTTTGTACAACTTATCCTTTGAATTAAGCATCAGGTGCTGTGCATGAGAGACTTGAGGAATGCATTCAACTCAATAATTTAAACAAAATCCAAGCTCAGCAACTCTTCTTGAATCCCAAGGGGACATCCTTAAGAGCACTTATTTTGCAAATTATTACCATATTAAGTTATTCAGTCTTTCTTCCCTTTCCCAAGGCATTATTTCCATGACACATTGATTAAAATAAAATTATGACTTCATCAATGACTGCTGAAATTAACCTAAAATTATTCACTTTCAGAAATCTGGTGTCTTAGAGAAGAATCCTTTCTCATTGTTTCACAGTTAAAAAAAAATCACTGTCCCTCTCTTCCTTCTTTTCTTACTTTATTGTCTTAAAAAGAAGACATGCCTATCTTCAAAATTTATCAGACCAGGCCAGAGAGAGAGTTCAGAGGCATAAGCACCTGCTGGCAAGCACAAGCACCCAAGTTTGATCCCCGGCCCCGCATGCAGTGTGGTCTTGGCCCCACATCCTTGGGCATGCTGTCTCTGCCCCGGATGCAGGTGCCTACCTGTTTAGCCCCGGAACCAGGCATGGTGGTACACACCTATAATCTCAACACTTGGGAAGCTAAGCCAGAAGGATCTCTGCAAGTTCAAGACTAGCCTGGGGACTATAAAAGTGAGCACAAGGTGAGTCAAATTGCATAGCGAGATCCTGTCTTAAAAAAAAAAAAAAAATTGCCAGACCATGGCAGAAAGTACATTTCTCTGCCTCTTTCTCTAATTCCCTTAATACCAAGCAGCTAAATGTTTTACTTCCCAGAGTATGCCATTGTTCATATTCTTTTGAGAACAGTTCTTGACATTTTTATGCATATGAACTATATCTATTCCTTCACTATAGATGGACCACACACACTCTACTGTATATTAAACTTTTTTCCATATATGTTAGCAGACACCACCTAAATTTACTAACACCAAGTTAAAATCCACTGTAGACTCTTAAGGTCCCCTCTGAGAAACCACTAGATTGGAATATTACACACATATGTAATTTATCCATAGAATATGAACTTTTTTTAAGCTATAAATTTTGTATTTCAAAGTGTTCTTATAAGAATTGAAGAAGGTAGTACACAAGGTATACCCTCTGAAACATATTTCCTTCCTGTGCTTCACAGCCACAGTTTCTTTATTCTAATAAATGAGTTATTATAAGCATATATGCATATTCATATATTTTATTCTGTTTAAGTGATAGCAGGCTACACGCCCTTTTCTGAATCATTTCCACTTATATCTGAGGGATTCCAATCCATATGAACTCCTTGATGGGTCCCAAGAAGACAAGCCACTCTACTTTTGGTGTTAATGTAACTTACGGAAACAGTCTCCTGTCCAGGGACCTTGACTTCATCTCCAAGCTCTCACTGTTACAGAGAAGCACCACACTAGATATGCTCACATGTACATTATCTCACTGATAGCAAAATAGACCTTGAAGCATTAATTTCTAGAAGTGACATTACTGGGATGTAAAGTAGGAACACTTAATTTTGAAAAATATCATTAAAATGTTCTCTCTAGAAATAATAATTTAAACTTCTACCAATGTGTTACATATTCTTGGAAAAATAGTAAATTATCAAATGTGTACTCTTTGATAGTTTGAACTAAAATAATATTTCTTTCCACTTTGTGACATTTCTTTTTGATCTCAAGTGAAACTTGGCAGCTCTTGACCTAATTAAGGCCCATCTGTATAGTCTCAAAAGTGTTTGCTCTGGTTTCAACAGTGCTTAATATTGAAATTGGCAGTTCTAACTTCTTGTGTTTGTATTTGTTTGGCATGACTATGGATAGCTGCATGCTATTGTTATTTCACATCAACATTATAAAATGCAGATATACCTATTGCATATATTTCTTTACCTGAATTTATTAGCCAATTTGTGTTGTGCCAAATGTCTCTGAGAAAAGAGGGCTATTTCTCTTTTACTGCGTTTTTCACCATAATAACATCCATCCACAAACACGTCCTGTACACTTTAGTAGACTGTCCAAGTGAAAACGTCTCCATGGCTTGTACTTCCTTTGGTAATACTCAAACCAGCTCTCTGTCTTTCACCCACTCCCCGGCATCTATCTATATGATACTTTCCTGCCATTGTGCTACAAATAGAATCGTCTTATGCTCCTTTTTTAATCTTTTATTTTCACATACAATGTCTTGTGGGAAATCTTGATTCAGTAGATATATCCATAAATTAATTTTTAAAGACTTTTAACTAATATTGTTTCAAGTATGTAAGTCATTTTTTCAACTATATTCTTTTTTTTGGCCCACTGTTTTGTTTCCTTTCATTTTACTGTATATTTTCAATGTGATTAATGCCAAAATAAATATCCTTGTACATACATCTTCATGACAAGGCACTTTTAATTCTGGTAAAGTATTCCAGGAATCAGATTGCTAAATCAAATCAAACATTTTCAACAAGGCTAAAGCAACTTATCCTCTTATTAGAAATATATGTTTCATTCTTTGCATCCTTTCATTTTTAAAAAAATTTTTGCAAGTCCAATGAATTAAAGATGAAACTTTATTGCTTCTTTTTGCTTACTTTGAGCACTAATAACTCAGAACAAGACTTCTGTTCATTTACCTTACTTTTAGGTTTTATAAGCAGCTTGTAGCTGTTTTTGTTGTTCCCTCTCTGTTTCGTTTGCTGGGCCTGAGATTGAAGGTAGGGCTTGGTTTGAGCCAAGGAGGCATTCTGGTTCCGGGCTACAGCACCAGCCCTGTGATTGTGGCTTCATGGATGATCCAATGAAAATCACCTTTTTTGTTATTACATAATGTTTGGAATTTCACAGCATTTGTTGTACTGCATAGTGTTGTTTTCAAATTAGTTGTTCATATTACCAGATATATGCATACAAAATTGGAATAAGAAAGAAAAACGGACAGAAATATATAAGAAATTAAGAAGAGAAAAAGGTCAAAGAATTGAGAAAAGGAGACAAAACAAATTAAACACCAACTGCTCCTTTCTACAGAGCAGCTGAAATCCACAGGAGAAGAAGTAGGGAAAAGAGATATATCTATGTATGTAAGCAGGATGGTTTATAAATATATTATTTTACCAATTTATATTTTATAAATTGATTATGAATTGCAATAATATTGTACATTTTACTGTTCTTAAGAATATTTCATTGATCCTAGGGAGTTAGCTCAGTAGCCTAAGCAGCTGCCTGGCTAGCACAAGGACCCAGGATCAATCTCTGGTACCACATGCCATTCTGGCCCCATCTCTGTTAGCCACTGAAAAGGGGCATGGTGGTGCGTGCGTGTAATCCCAGCACTGAGGAGACTGAGACAGGAGGATCATTATGAGTCTGAGCTGTGAACAAGACCCTGTAACAAATACATACATAAATATATATATATACATAAATATATATACATAAATATATATACATAAATATATATATATATATATATATATATATATATATAT
>NDGN011277252.1:0-18443 GCA_002564285.1 Tympanoctomys barrerae | reverse complement strand
AAAAAAAAAAAAAAAAAAAATTACAGGCCAGGGAAATGGCTCAGTAGAATAAGCACTTCCCTGGTAAGCGCAAGGGCCTGAGTTCAATTCCCAGCTCCACAATAAAAAAAAAAAAATTAATCTTTCCTTCTCCTCTCTCCCTTTCCTTCTCCCTCTTCAGCTCAGATTTACAGTGATCCTCCTGTTTTCAGCTTCCCCAGCGCTGGGATACAGGCAAGTGCCACCACATCCAGTTTTGGTGCTGGTTTAGCATGCCCAGCGATAGAGCTAGTGTGGCATGTGGTACTGGGGATCGAATCCCAGGCCCTGTGCTTGCCTAATCATGCACTTAGTCTGCTGAGCTATCTCGCTGGCCCCTGAAACTTGTCTTTAAGGTCTCCAGGACAGACCAAGGGTAACGTTATAAAGTAGCCTCTTTTCTGAAGTCTTAATTGAATGCTCAGTGTATTCAAGATTGATCTACTTTAGATGGTCAGGGCTCAGCCTTGCACAATTCCTAGCAGCTTTTTCCTGCCAGTCCTCAGCAAATATTACCTGGCACATAAACAATTTACCATATGGCCAAAGATTAAAGAGGACTGCTATGCAGATGCGTGGAGCCCTTCTCTCAACAGGTCTGTTACTCTGTCCTAAGAATTTCAGCTGTCTGAGCAGCCTTGAACTATGTTCTTGGCCTCTTCAGCAAACAGACTGACATCCTCTGTTAGTGCTGCTTCCCTCAGCCATAGTACTAAAAGCATCTCTGGGCAGAAAGCCAGGAAACTGGAGTTCATCTCACGTGCTTCCTTTCCCTCATAAGTCTCAACCGTGTGCTGCCGATTTCCCTGTTCCAGGACCCTGTTCTGAAGGTGGTTCTACCCACTCTGTCCTCTTTTATAGCTGCTTATGGTAAAAGGTCCAGTTTCGTGTTGTTAGTATGCTGCGGCTGGAAGTAGCTTTCAAGAGGCTTAGATTATTCTGTCTGTCCACATTCTTTATCCATTCAATCTTGTACTACCACAGCCATGGTGATTTTTATAATGTTTTCACCAACATCTTATTAAAATGTTAAAACTCATAAAAGTAGAACAATTATACAATAACCACCCTTACACTCACCACCTAGATTCCAAATCAACAGCTGCTACACTTTTTAATCACTTATCCATACACCCCTCTTATCCAGCCACCGATTTATCTTTTCCCCATTTTAAAAACAAAAAAAGTAATGGTTTTATAACATGCAAATTTAAATCATATTACTTCCTGCTTATAATTCACCAGTGGGCCCCCTATCCTTGAGTTAAGGGGTCTGTGACACGGTCTACAAGGACCTGCATGACCTGGGCTCTGCTAACGAGTTCCTTTCCTCACTGTCCCTTCTCCTCCCCGTGGCACCCTACCACCCTGGTTTGTTTGGGTCTTCCCACAGCCTCTGCGTCTTCCTTTTGTAGGCCTTGGCACAGGTTAGTCCTTTGTGTGGAACACGCCCCTTCTCTCACCTGGTCTGCATATGCTGGTCTGATTCATGCTTCACTTTTCCCAAGAGGCTTCCCACAGCCCCTAACCAGCCTCAGCGGTACGCATGAAACGCTCCCACAGAATCCTCTCCCTCCCTTCCAAGGTACTACAGAAGTGTTCTACTATAACTTTTGCCTCCTTCGTTAGACATACGCTCCACAAAGACAGAAACTGCATAGGCTCATTACTGCAAACCTGAGGCTTAGCAGGGCACTTGGCAGATGTATCTCCCATTGTATGGGAATCAAAAAAGTATTGTCTAAATGAATAGGCAAGTCATTCATTTTAAGAAACACAGTACACAGAAGAAAGTATCTGGCAGAACCTTCTGCATCTTACTTGCCTGATTTATTGAATCCAACCACGTAGCTCAGAAGTATTTCAGGGTCATCCCAGACACTGCCTTTAGGCTAAGCACAGTTATCCTGCTCCAGAGAGCAGAGGATGAAGCCACTCAGAAAGCCCTCCAAAGACAGAACGCACGGCTGCCTCGTGTTTTTCTAGATAGTGAATCTAAATTTTCATAACACTGTGGATCTTTACCTTTATCTGATTCTCAAAAAACACAACTATGAATTATACAGTATTTTTCAAATAAAATTTCTGTTCCTTCCCATGGTGGGACCTCAGACAGGCTAGAGGATACTTATGCCTTGGATCCATACCTTTGCTGAAATATTAAGTGGCCATCCAGAAAAAGAACAGCTGGTGAACTTTAATAAAAACAGCTCCATGCATGATAGACATACTGGTCACTGTATACCAAGCTTGATCTCTGTAGGCAATTTTACTAGCCTATAAAAGAATATTACACAGAAGAAAAAAAAAAACACTGGCATAACGTTGACAGTAACATCTTAGAGGCAGTCTTCAACGTGTTTCTCACAAAAGTCAGATTATTAAACCCATAAACATCCTTTTCACTGTAGAAGTAATGGCAACTGTTAATGTCAACAACTGAATAGGGAACACAGGAAAATTATGGCTTTAATTTCAACTCCTAAGGTACTAACAGCTTTCAAAGAGCTGGGTCTGTGCACAAAAGCACAGTAATAAATCCTCTTCCCATAGGATTTGAGATCAACAGACTCAACAGTCAGCTCTGCAACATGATTACGCTCACCCTCTTCCCTCTTCTTAAACAGCACAGCAACACGCCCGGGCGGGAAGGTGGAGGGAGATCTGCTGACAGGCTACTTAGTGCGGGGTCTGCTATGGGCAGGACGGATGCCCAAGATGACACGTGTAGCCAGTGGTGCTTTCTGGGTCCTCTGAGGTCTTTGCTAGGAGCCATCCAAAAGAATATGGTCAGAACAGATGATAGCCACCACTGACAAGTGACAGTGTGCTACTCAATCTACTGCTAGTGCCTGGCTGCTGTCCACTGCTGTTGCCAGGGAAACAGATGTCAGCTTGATGGAAACAAGGATCAGGGAAAACTTTCACTACCTCGTTTCCACTGATCCTAACAGCCATCTCTATGGCAACAGCAGCTGCGAGTCAGTGGCAAAGAGGTTACCACTGTTGTTAATATCAGGTGTGGCCACCAGCCTATGTGCCGGAGGTGCTATGACACCAGTGGCACCAGGGTACCTCTGTCAGCTGTCCATGACAGCCTCCTGCCACAAGAAAGCTCTGTGTTCAAAAGTCTACCGAAGTGTTTACTTTAGTCCTTTACTAGAAAAAGGAAATTCAGTATTCTTCCATTTAAAGTCAAACTGGAGCTTAATTTCTTGCTCTACCAAAGCCAAACCTCACAAGGTTACTTAATGACCCGGGTTTTTTCCAGCACCCTAATGTCTGTATGAGTCCCATTTGCAACACCACTTCAAAGTTCCAGAAAAGTGACACGGAGCTTTGTGAAGAAATCCTTTGAACGCACAGCCTAGTTAAATCAAAGGCAAATCCAGCTAGCTGTGGGGAAGCATTTTGCTACAAATGCTCATTAAAGGTGTCCTTGGCATTCAGCAGCCTGATCACTACTAATGATACAAAGGAAAACATTTTTTTTAAGCATAAAAACTATCTTACAAGAGTGCTCTACTGCTGTCCTACCAATTTGAGTTGAAACTGTCTCACTGCTATTTGTTTATCAATAAAATTACGGGGAAAAAAAGAGTGCTCTACTGTTTCTTTGCTTTTAGGCTAGACTTCTATGTGCCTTATAAAAAATTTACCAAAAGTGTTCTGCTGGCCAAGACATGGGATTCTCATGACCTCAGTACATAACTATTCTGTTGATATTCCAATAAAAACACTGATTCTCTGCCCTCAACAATATCCTTCGATTTTGTTAAGGAATTTGACTGCTCTTCTAAGATGCAAACACGGTGTGCGTGTGGGAGGAAATCTTGTTCTTCATTTTCTATCAGCAGATGCTGCTAAGGTGTTGAGAGAAAGAAACTAATCCTGGTTAGAAAAAAACGATGGAGAAGAACACCTCTTCCTGGAGGCTATGCCTCCATTTAGAAAATATTCACAAGTGATGAAGCTACCTCCTCCTGGTATATTTTGCCTCCCATGCCAATAGTCAAAGAGAAAAACCAGGGAGTGTGCGGCCCATGATGGCAAGAATACAAATGGACCAAGGTACAAATCATGACGTGCCAAACCGAATTCCAGTCTACAAAATTCTGACAGAATTCACCACACAGCATCATTGAGTCCACAGCCCCAGCAGTGTGCCGTACTGTAAGCTCTTGCTTCAGGAAGCCCAGGTTTCATAACAGTAGCCACACCTGAGTCTTTGTCCAGGCCCTTGGGTATATGACATATCCCAAGTGGTTGGTAGAAGTGAAATAGCCTAGACTTAGCAGGGAGAGACTGGGGGATGACGACCAGTAAATAAAGTGTTTTGATTTGGTATGGCAAAATAACAAGTTTGGCTGTGGCTGCATACCTCTGTCAATGTGTAGGTCCAGTGACCCTCACATTTTAAGTTTGCGAATTGTATACTATGCAGATTTTCAGCTTAATAAAGTTGTTGCACTTTTTAAAAGCAACAAACCCCCTGAAAACAGTAAAGTTCAGCAAACTTCCAGCAATATAGACATGGACTATGATTTTTAATGGTACCATTGACCTAGAACACACAAAAAAGACAAATTAACCTACAGCTGAATGATTCTGAATTTATAGACGTGAGCTGAGTTTACATTCAGTTTTATGTCATAAAAGCTAGTTTATTAAGAACATTTATCACCCAACAACTTCAGAAGCCTACTTCAAAAAGTATGTAAAATATTTTAAGACATCAACACAAGCTTTGAATTCATAAATGAATTCTAAATCATCTTAATCTATCGCTTAAGGCAGACCCAAGAGGTGGTTTATGTAGTAATATCCTTTAGCAATTATCACCTCATGTCACTTATATACACTTATGTAATAAAATGTTATAGGGGCTAGGGATATAGCTCAGTGTACAACACTTCTCCACCATGCATGAGACCCTGGGAAATAAATAACTTTGATTTGTCCCTAATACAGACAAATCTTGGCCAATTACTATAAATAAGTTGGAAATGGTTCTTCATTTGCATCAAACCTCATCTACCGTCTGACTGGTGACACCATAACAAGGACCAAGTGCTTGGTCCACACTCTTTGGCTCGCTGACCCCCATGGATGCCCTAAGGTTGATATTATTGCCAGCTCAATTTCACAGATGAGGAAAAAAGGCTCGAAGATGTTATTTGCTTGCAAACTCACAACAGCTAACACACAAGAGCAAAGACTCAGTCTGTTACTGGACTCTCAAAGCTGGTTATGTTTAAGCACTATGTTCCAGAAATACCATTTCCCTGTGTTTATATTTAAAAATATTCTTTGTGAGATATAACTCCATAGCAATGATTTAGATCTGCATAATATTTTGCAGTAGACGAGAAACATCTACACCTCCCATGGCCACCACTCGGGTGGCAGGCACAGCATTGTATGTGTATAAAGCCCGTTCCCCTTGGCCATTTCCTGGGGAATCCAGAAAAGGGAATGCCTCAGAATTTCCAAAGACCCTCTCAGAGTGTTGCTACTTCACCCAGAGAGGAGAAAAGAGAAAGGTCTGTGACTGAAGAGAAGGGTATAGTAAATGAATGAAACTCTTCATGTATTTGTATTGTCCCACAATAATTCTACAGTCATTAAGTGATTTAAAACCAGTCTGTGAGGAACAGGGCAAGACAGGTTTATTCTTGGTTCAGGGATCAGAAGACTGAGGATCAGGGCGACTTAAGTAAGTTCCCGACTGAATGGCGACACTGACAGGACACAGCCCGGTCCTTCACCCTCTTGGGGCATCTCAGCAACCCCCAAGGAGCCAGTGATCAGTGGCAAGCGTGTCCTCGAGCAAAGAAGCTAGCTCACTGCCAGCCCCCCAGCTGCCCACAGACACTATTCGAGCCCTGGGAATCCAGGGGTGACTCCCCGGAGGCCCCCGCGCTGAAAGGGCCAGGTGCTCTCTGATCCTTGTGTGCCAAGGACAACCTCAAAAGAGACAGGAGCTACATGAACAGTTTTAAAAGTGAAAAATCAAACTTCTAAAATGCCACCAGTGTGAGAAGACAGGCTAGATACAATCTGTCTGGACTGCAGCCTGCAAGGACACATTCTGGCCGCCTCCTCAGTCATCCCCGGATTGTCTCTTCAAGACTCTCAGTGCTAAATGGCAACACTGGTGACAGACAGCCCCTCCACTGAGCACCATCCTTAGGACAGAAGAGTGTGTCTACGCTCAGCCTTGGCTGCCAGCGCACACAGCTCACAAACTTGGTACCTTGGAGAAATAAAGGTCTGTTAGAAAACCAAAGATTTTTCCAGAGCATTAGTTGTCTAATGCCCTAAAAACATATACTACACCAAATCAGCTGTGTGGATTAACGTCAGAACAAGAATACAATGGGAGGGCATGGCCACAGGCCAAAGAAAGGCACCAAAGGACATAAATAAATGCTTTAAAAATGGTTAACTGACCGAGACACGTGCATCACCTAACATTTCTGTACTAGAAGGCCACAGCACGCATAGCCATAACTGAACTGTCTGAGAGCCTTTTAATTCAGTTCCTTTGGAATTACATTTGTGTTGGTCTGATGGTCCCTCAGGAACTAAACAACAGAAATCATCTTCCTTTTGACATTTATGTCCTGGTTTTGTTTGTTTGGCTGTTTTTTTGGTTTTGGTTGGGGACAGGTGGTACCATGGATCAAACTGAGGACCTTGCGCTTGCCAGGCAGGCACTTGTGCCACTGAGTTATCTCCTTGGCCCTATACCCTTGTTTTGTTATACTTCTAGGGTTCCCTTAAAAATCTATGAAGAAAGAATCTTCAAATGAAAATAAAGTTTTTTTAAATTTGCTTTAATATAAAAAACACAAACAAAATAGCAACACGGGCACAGTGGGACAGAAAAACTCCAGGGTACTCTCAGAAGTGGTGGAAACGCTCCAGCCCCCATCCAGTTGCCCCCACTAGAGCGTCCTCCTCTTTTGAGATGCATCTCACAGGCCCCTAGTTCTGCACTGGCCATCTTGTACTACAACACACCATCCACCGCTGGTAACAAAGGCTGGAGGATGAGGCCTCTGCCTCAGCCATCTTGGCCCCCGTGCCTCCGGCCTGCAGCCCTGCCCTCCACAGGACCTCACAGAGCACCAGCCAGGCAAGCCAACAAGGCCAAGAGGCTCTGCTCCGCAGACACTGCCCCAACTTCACCCAAGGGGCTGTTAGCATTTCCAACCCAAGTTCTGACCCCTCTTTTGCAGAGCAGTAGGGAGTCCCAGAAGTCTAAGCCCTGTGTGGATGAACAGTTAAAGCTGCTGGGAGGTTTCGTGGTTCCCATTTTAAATTTATGCTTCATTTGCATTCTACTTAATAGTTTTCTTTTGGTGTAAAAGTACTAATAATGTTTTGGAAAATTTTGCTTTTTCCTCATGATACATTTCAGAAAACTGATTGTTCCATGAAGATGTGTGCTTTCTTTTAAACTGCGCAGCTCTGGATACCTCCTAAAGGGTTGTAGGTTGAACCCCAGTGTCATAATAAGGAGCCCCTCCTACAGTTTCCTTTTTTGTTGTTGTTTTCTTTTAAAGCATCTCATGATTTGGCTCTGAACTCTACTTCGTCATGCTGGGGCAACAGTTCTTGCCCAAGGAAGCTAAAAGATAAGGCATGTCACCAGCACTGTTAAAATCAGTGGTTTCCATGGCCTCCGTCAGTTTAGTTGGGTTTAGGAGACATGGGGAGCCAAGGAATTCACAACAGAGCCGCCCTTCACCTTGTATGGGCAGCTCCTATGGCACAGTTTCTCCAGGGATAATTGCCACTGTCACCCAAGCCTCACCTCAGGCCACAGAGGCTCATTAGGAGGGAGGTCTTTTAAGGTTTGCAGCAAAAGAACAGAACCTGCAGAAGGAAGCCGAGGCAAGGGAGGACTGCCAGCACCCGCTCGGTCCTGGCCTCACGCCAGTGTTGGAGGGCTGTGGGAGTACAGGTTCCTGAGCCCTTTCTAACCATGGGACTCAAGGGACAGTATGTAGCCAAACTCCATCATGGGGAGTCACAAGGCACAGGCCCCTGGAAGCAGCCAGGGTCAAAGGAACATGAAAAAGGCAGCCGAGATAGGCGACTCTGCCCCGCTTTCTGCTCTGTAAAAGGCAATGCTTACAGCAACAAAAAAAGGCAACTAAGGTCTCCTCACTAATTTGGTCTAAGAGAGACACCGCTTCCCAGAGACAGGGCCTCTGAAAGAGCAGAAAGAGCGAGTGCACAGCGGATAAACTCCCTCAGAATCAGATCCAGAAACATTAGTTCTGAGGACATCTGTGCTCGGTGCAGTGACAAAGGCCGGGGGAGGTGGGTGGACACCCCCAGGCACTCCCCTCACCCTGCACACCACCGCTGCTGCCACCACCACTCCCATCGCCGTGAGTTGTATGGGAGAAGAAGGCAAGACTACGAGAAGGCTAGAGGCATACGTGCAAAAGCGGAGCACCATTCTGCCTCCAGAAGGCTTCCGCAACGCGTGGATAGTTAAAACAGAAACAAAGGGACAGCGCTCACAATGAGAGCAGTAGAAAACCAAAGTCATAAAAGATCTCAATCTGAGGAAGTAAGGCTCAAACTTTTCAGTATTTATATGCTAATCTTGGTTTATTTCCTTCACAACAAAATCTGAAACACTCTAAGGTCTAGGTTATGTACACAAGGGACTAGGTTATGCACCAATGGAGAGACACCCTCCCCACCCCCACACCGCAAGACATAAATGCCCTTTCTTGGGGGAGACCAAGGCTGGGAAGCCTTTTACTTACTTGTGGTCCACCTCTATGCATTCGGCACTAATGCTTCTGGGAAACGTTTCCATTAATAGTGTTTGGCAAGCAGCAGAAACACAGAATCTCACAGACAAATAACAGGCAGAAAGAATCACAGTTCGATCCAAAAGCAACACACTGGGGGTGGGGGGGGCATCAGAGTCCCAACGCATGCAGGAAAGCCATCAGAGAGCAGCTGGGAGACACGCAGAGCCGCCCCGCACGTGGCAGCAGGAGACTGTGCAACATGGATCCAACTGCTTACCCACTAAGGACACCGAGAACCAGGTTAAGGACGAAAAATGAGCCAAGGATGATCAGACTAACAAAATACACCCATGGCCATTCCCATCCTATCGCATCATTTACCTGTAAAATGTAAGGAGATCAGTTATCAGTTATCCATTTACTAAAGAGCAGAGCCCGAGGCGCAGCTGCAGGACCACTCAGTGCCTTGGCTGGAGGCTAGCGTTCCTAGGACAGGAACGGGGCGAGGGCCTTTCAATTTGGCTTTCCTTCCAATCAGAGCAGATTCTGTTGCTCAGATCTACCATGGGGCCGACCAAAGGTTGGCCCGACTGGCTCATTTAGTTATAGTTTTGCACCAATTAACATGCATTAAATTTGGATTCAGACCACGGAAACAATTATAAATGTGTATCATTTTAGGACAGAGAAAAGGGCAAGCAGTGAAAACTATTTAAATCCCAAGCAACAATGCTGATTAATTTCTGGTCAATAAGCATTCTATGGCTTTCTTTCACGAGGGCTGGTGAGGTTCCAGGAAACAGCTTCATTTGGGAAGCCTCAGCAGAAAAAGCAAGCACCTCCCAGCCGACACTGAGCGCTTGGCGCTCACCCGCAGCCCACCCCCACCCCCCAGCAAAGCCTGTGTGGTCCTGGCACCCGTCCTCAGGACTCTGCTTTCAAGATGAAAGAGGTGTAGCTTACCCGCTCAATACACCAAGTACAAGATTTAGTACGAAAAATGACCCAAAGATGACGAGACTGACAAAATATACCCAGGGCAACTCAAATCCCATAGCATCATTCATCTGCAAGAAATAAGACGGCCTCACAGGAGTGGGTTAATAGGAGAATCTAATAAAGAGAGAGGGTCACGTTAGAGAGAGCATTCTATACATTTAATTAAACATTTACATAGACTGAAATCAGAGACAACAGCAGCCAATGTATATTCACCACATTCCCAACACACATATGTACACACACACACACACACACACACAAACACACACACACAAAGAGCTCTTGAGCTTTCAGATCAAATAATAGCAGATCGTGGCCCCAGGTAGGGAAATCAGCTGGGATTTAGTTCTTCTCACAGGGAACTGACCTGAGAGATAATTTTCAGAAAAGGTCTTGGTAGAGGACAAAACTAATGCTTAGCTGGAATCTCTTTTCTGCTCTGCCTAAAATGTTAGTACTAACTCTACTTTTAAAATTTGTCATGGTGGAAAAGTCTTAATTATAAAGACAAACTTGTAACATTTGACTTGATAAGTTTTTAAAAAAAAAATCTCTTAAAATAATAACCTTCTACTAGAAACCAACCTATGCAAGAAAACCTAACCCCTTTTAAGTCTAGATTCTCAGCAATCGATGGATAAAGCACAACTAAATGAACACAAAGAAAAAAACATTTCTGAGATCAACTAGCTGACACCTATTCAGGGACATCTGTGGGGAGGAGACTTCTCGTTCCTGAATCTACAAATGGACCCTGGCTCGGACACCCCCTCCTCTGAGACAGGACTAGCTCCAGCTGTGAGATGACTGGGATTAGGGGTCCAAGAGGGCCAGCCATAAGAATCCAGTGGCTCTACCGGACAAGTTCAAGCTGCACATTCAGACATGACCTCCTTGTCAGACCCTCCCAGGGGAGGATTTGTAGTTAACAGCCTTTATGCTGAACGAAGAGGTGCTTTAAGAATCACAGCTGGATGGAACTTTCCAGCAGCATAGGTCAGCATTAAATTGGGCAAACATCTCTATGAGGAAGGAGACATGCTAAAGACCAGAGAATGCACAGAACAGATGACCCCAGGTCTGACCCTGCCAAAATTTCCAAAATTCTCAGCCAACAAATAATCCGGGCAGGCCCGTCTCTCTTCCCGTACAGGGGCAAGCCCTTGGGGTGCTAAGCTTGTGCCTCTGCGCACATCATCTGGCTCCAGTTTTTAGCTTTACAGAGTAGGGTTCATGCATTTCACAATATTTGCCTCATTCAGAAGCCAAACAGGAAAAGAGAACATTAAAAAAAATTACCTAACATCTGTTGCTGAAGTCTAGAGAGAGGGCATTAAATCCCTTATGAAACACCTGTTTGGCCACATGAAAATTAATGTGCCTAATAGAACTCATATCGGTCTGCACATCTTACACCGGCAATTAAAGTAATGAACGAGCCAGGGCCATGGCTGCGATTGTTGATCTAATTAAGTTGGATAAACTAATTTCAGCAGGAAGGCAGAAGGTAATTCTTCCAAAGCAGCTATACTGCTAAACTTATTTTAAAACCCATGTGTAGAGAACAAGCAGACCGCCCAGTACAGTGGACAGAGCTGAGGTTCAAGTCAACATCTGCAGCAGACGTCTCTGGGCCTGTTCTCTCCTCAGGTTGCCGCAGGGATGTATCAGTGGGCTCCCGTTAAGAAGCCTCACTCCTCTACAGCACTGGCAGTCGGGGACCCGGATCATCTGCTCCACCAGCCCTTTTTCGGAGTTCAGTCTGGTGATCCAGAGCAGGGTGTAACACCTGTCTTCAGCACTGGGGAAGGAAATCTTTCTTGAAAGAAATTAAAATGCCTTTAATTTCTCCGAAGTAGGTACTGGGCAGGTGTGCATTTGTCCACCTAGGAAGCATTACCTGGAGCGAGAGCTGGGGGAGTTGTGGAGCTAAGCAGAAGCCGCAAGGCGCCCAGTGTCCCTCAGCCAGAGGCAGCCAAGGGGCAAAACTTAAGCCCTAAGGGCCTGCCTTTGTCCCAGCTAAGCCTCAAGGGCCTGTTCAGATCCAAGGGTCTCCTCAGACTTAATCTATACACGGGGAAAATCAGAGCTGCCAAGCTGCTGCCCCAAATACCCAGATGCAGATAGAGAGCCTGCTTGGGAGTTTGTCTAGATGGTCTTTATCAATAACAGAGAAATCAGCATCAGCTGAAGATCTTCAATTTAGACTGATTTTTAGAATATTTTGTACCAAATCTGTCACGGGATGTCACCTAATATCCCCAAATTATTTTCTATTTAGCTTCAGTGCACTCTCACTTCACAGGCTGAAATGTATATTTACATCGCAGTTTTAAAGCCCGTAGGTTTTTTTTTTTTCTTTTCTTTTGAAAACTGCACTGGGAAACTCAGTGCCCAGCTTGCATGTCCCCAGAGTGTGGCATATGAGAACACAGACCCCTGGCTAATGCCTAGGGAGGAATTTCCCAGATGACTTGCACAGAGATTGTCGCCGACTTTGACTACCTCCTGGCAGGGTCTGACAACAGCCAGCACCTCCATAGGTGTGCGCCCCACCCAGGAATGAGCTAGGGGTGAGCTAGGGGCTCGGCCACAAATAACTTGGATAAATAGCTTCCTTTTAACCAACACTTTAAATTTGCTACATTTAAAACCATTTCTTCTGAATTGAAGAAAAAAATTCTCCATTTGAAGGAGAAAAAGAACACTAAGGGAAAACTATAGATAGTGTCCTCTAATTCTTCATTTTGTGGACAAGGAAATGCACGCCAAGAGAGGCTCAGCGGCCTAGCAGAGCCACACGGCCAGCCTCATCCAGCCTGAGCCCTGTCCCTTCACTCCACTCTGCAGTCTGCGAGCAACAAGCATGTGTCCGTGAATGGCGCTCCCTCTGTAAGATGGCCCCACGGTGACTCCTTGCCACCAGAAGTTGAAGATCCCACGCCCCACACTGCAACAGCTCTACACGCATATGCCTTTGTGCACGGGGGACTCACTTTCCTTCTCAAGATCCTGCCAGCTGCCTGGCAGACGCTCGTGAGAACTGGAGCATAAATGGGCTTGGGAACATTGACTGAATATAAACTTGGCTGGACTCAGAACAATCCCCCACAGGAATCTGTCCACAATATATAAACACCTGAAGGACAGAGAAATGTGCTTACAATCAATATTTAAAATTGGACTGCCTTAGCAGACTGGAAGGCGAAGTCAGGAGACTGCAAATGAGAGCCCAGCCTGGGCCACTCAGCAAGATGCTCAAAACAAATTAAAAAAAAAAAAGAATGGGGGGATATATCTAAGGATAGGTCCAATTAAAGTATCAATCAATTGATCATCAATTAATCAGACTTCCTTTATCTCCCAAGATGTTTCCTCTACGTTCTTTTGTGGATAAAAATAGATACACAGGCATGGCCCATCTACACCAATGAGGCAATGGGCATGGTATGCCCAAAGGATGGTAAGTGTCACTTGTATTTATTGAGCTCGTGCTTTGTCCCATGCTCTGTGCTAGATGGGGATGTTCTGTTCTGAGACAGCTGTGTGGCTTCTAGCTCACTGTGGACCGTATTAGAAAGGCTTGGTTCCTTAGCTCCTGCTTATTTCTTTAATGAATTAATAGATGTAATCAACAAGTAACTAAGAGTAATCCTGATACATTTCAGAGAGCAGGATCTTAGAGAACACTCCAGAGGATATTGCTTAGCTGCCCTCTAGTGTTCTAGAAGAATTCACAAACAGCCGGCAAGTGGAAGAATGCCAAAGAAAGTTTGGTTTTGGTCTATTCTAGACCAAACTATGACCCACAAGCCAAATCTAACTCCCTACCTGCTTTTACATGGTCCTCAAGCTAAAAATGGCTTTTACACTTTTAAATAGTTGGAGGGAAAAGAATATTTCATCACACATGAAAGCCATAAGAAATTCAAATTTCAGACTCCACACATGAATTCAGGCTGGAGCAGAGCAACACGTTCATGTATGGAGGGACGGGCACTAACTGAGCTGAACAACTGTGACAGTGCCCACATGGCCTGTGAGGCCAAGCTTATTTATTACTTGGCTTCTTACTAAAAGGTTTGTGGATCCGTGCTCAGACTGAGTACCTGTTGCAGACCATGGAGAGATCCAGGGGTCTCCCCACATCCCACTGCCTGCATCTTAAAGATCCCATGGCTGGACTAATGTTTATGAATTACTTAAGCTGCTCCATTGGAATAAAGATGCTACGCAATTCATAGAGAATATAATTATATTGTCAAATTATTAACTAGGTGATTGTCATACTAATAATGAAGATTATAATTATATCAGCCTAGGTGATACTTAAGAGTTCTCACGAAAGTCAGCTGGAACTTCGGCTTTGGGTGCATGGCCTTTTTTCTCTTTTAATCCTACACAGAGTTTCCACTGCTTGACAACAGAATGACTGTTGTGAGAGGATCGATGTGCAGAAATGTAACACACAGTATAAAATTGCCCATTAGTTCAGGCATGTTGGATCAGCAGTTGACAATTCACCATGACAACAGAGAAAAAACAAAGCCAAGCAGAGTCAGGGTCTTACTTTTCACAAAACCAAACTATTGTTTTCTGTACTATTTAGGGGGAAGGATGGGTTTTGGGTATCTGGATGATTTTTTTTTTTTTATCAGAACTTTGAAAGGAAGCCTGGGATTGAGGCCTCATTCTGACAAGAGTTGTGGCATGAGAAGTAAGACTAAAAATGAACCCTAAGTAAAGATTCCCCTAACCTGAGGCCCTGTCCCTGCTATTGTCTCGGCTCATCCAATACAAAGTGCTCATTTCGGTAAAGACATTGTCTTCTGAGTACAGTGGACTAACGGACACACTCAGCCACATACACGCAGACACTCCTTCAGCAATCATGAAAAGGAAGAGGAGGAGGAGGAGCAACAAGAAAAACACGTTGGCGATGCTTTGCCCTTATCAAACTAGCCTATCACTTTGGGCACTAAAAACATACCTTCTTTGCCTGACTCTGCACAGCTACCCCGCCAGGATCTGCAGGGAGTTCGTCCCTAGAATCCCTCTCCTCCCACACCCAAATCCTCTGGTTCCTTTTGTAAATGACATAGTATTCACTAATCTCCCATCTGCTTTAAATCATCTCTTCTACTTTTAATTCCAAGTACAATGTGAATGCTACGTAAAGTGTCCTGTGTTGTTCAGGGAAAAGTAAGAAAATAAGTCTGTACGTACGCAGTACAGATGCAGTTTTTCTTCACTGAATAGTTTCACCTGCAAGGGGTTATGTAAAGACACGTGCGCCCCACGGAAGAGGAGCCCCTCACTACGGAGGACCAACTCTGTGGCAGCTCCTCGTCTTGGGAGCACAGTGCTTACCAGAGAAGGGAAGCAAAATTTATGGCTAACCATTATATTACCTTAACAGCATAATACAAAATCCTATGAAATTTAGAATTACAAACTATCAGAAGCTTCCCAATTCGTGGGCCTTCAGTTAAAAGCTATAAATTCAAGTAATACTTTATATTGATTTTCTTTTTAACAGCTCATCCCTGGAATCCTAGGTAACCCCATTTGGACTTCAGTTTAGGTTCAAAACCTACCTATCAGTTATTTTTTCCCAGCAATTCTTGTATCATGGAAAATGATCTCTAAACCTCTGTAAGCCTTTAGACTTTTATCAATTAACACTGACCCAGGAAAACGGTTGCTATAATACTAGTGTATATTACTTATAGCAAACTCTTCTGGCCCTGATGGCAACAAAAGGGATCAGACCCTAGTAATCAAAAGGGTGTCCAACTGTTGGATCAACAGCCCTGGCATTTGACATACCTTTTCTACCTTCTCTGCCAGAGTTCTGGAGCTCCAAGGAGAAAAGAAGGAAGCTAAGGGCTTGTGCTGGGCTGAAATATAGTAATGCTGATGATGTAAGCAGAAAATATTATAGTAGTGGAAAAACTCACACTGGCTAAGGCTGCACTGAGCTACGGAAAGCATGAAAGGGATCCAAACAATGTCCCCTATCTCCCCGTTAGGACCTAGTTGACTAACTTGTCTTTGAATGGAAAAGGTCAGTTTCAGCCTATGGAAGCCCACAGCCTCTTTGCCTTGGAAGTGACCCTCTGGCTCTCCAAGTGTAATCAGGAGCCCTGGTCTTCCTGGAGTTCCTCTGAAGAGAACGACAGGGCACAGCCAGCACTAATTCCCCAGACAGCACTGCAGAAGGAAGGACTAAAAGTCCAGGAGCCAACATGATGCAGCAGCCTTCCACCTCCTGAGGGCGGAGGAGCAGGACCATGGAGTGTAGGCAGGGCCCACTTCCCTTCCCACAGAACTAACTGTCGGGGCTCCTCTCCAGCCAGCTCTCCAAGGGCTTTCATCACAGCACAGCCTTTGCCCAAGGGCAGAGCACACCAGCAAGCTGTTTCTAAGCTGCTTACCCAGTAGAGCACATCCGTCCAGCCCTCCATGGTGATACACTGGAACACAGTGAGCATGGCGAAGGCAAAGTTGTCGAAGTTGGTGATGCCTCCATTCGGGCCAGCCCAGCCACTCCTACACTCTGTGCCATTGGCAGTACACTGGCGTCCATTCCCTGAGAACGCACAAGGAGCTGGGTCCTCTTCAGCTACGATATCTGGGAATAGAAGAAGCAGGCTGCACCAGTCAGGAGGGGAGTTTCAGGACATCCAACCTAGCCAAAGCCCTGGTGGTTGCGCAAGTGCAGACCAGCTCTCCTCCCACCCACGCCATCTCAGAATCCTAACTGCCATGCAAGGTCCACGCCAGCGTCTTCCTCCTTCGCGGGATTTGCCTTTTCCTGCGGTCACCGTCCACTACTCTCTGCTCTCTGCTCACCCTTGCAGTGGCTTCCCGGTGCTTATATAATAGCATCCTCGGTTGTCCCATGGAGGGCTCTCATCCTCCATGGAGGATAGGATATATTACATGGGAAATCAGGTTGGAAAAGGACAGGCTCCATTCTAATTTACTCTGAGTATCTCTCACACTAAGAACCGCTTTAGGAAACTTGCTGGTATCACAGGTATTTGGCATTTTATCTTCCTTTCCTTTTCTTTTATGATTTTTTTTTTCTAAAAGTAGAGAGGTTGTTTTAGGGAAAACCAAAATCTTCTAAAGGTAAGGTAGTTACCATTTTCATTACTCACCTGAATCAGTGAAAAAACATGTTTTGTGCATTTTTCCAATAAAAAGTTCCAATCCTATAATAGCATAGATTATGATTACAAATAATACCAAAAGGGCTATGTGAAGGAGGGGAACCATGGCTTTTATAATGGAGTTCAGGACAACTTGTAAACCTAAGAAAGAGAAAAATATGTTTGTGAGCTAGAAAGACACATCAAGTGAGAAATATATGAGTCCTAATACACTCGCTTTAGTTAGGAAATATAATAAATATTATTATATATCAAAAAGATATTTCAAAAGAGTTAATGTTAGACCTGATGTGAGATGAGCTAGAAGGAAACCTTAAATAGCATTTAATCAAATGGACGTACTACACACACATTAAACGTGGGGAGAGAACAAAGTCAAAGTCATTCATTGAAGGATTTTTTCATGCATTCCACCAAACCCCTTGACCACCTACAATGTAAAGCGTAAGGACTAGTGCTTTGGGCAAGATGAAGATGCATTACATAAAGCGCCTCTCTCAGAGAAGTTATATTCTGGGAGCCAGGGAGATGGCTCAGTAGAATAAGCGCTTCCCTGGCAAGCACAAGGGTCTGAGTTCGATCCCCAGTTCCACAAAAAAACAAACAAACAAAAAACCCAGAAGTTATATTCTAGAAGGAGACAGAACTTGCCACCACTCTCTCTACTTTCAGGCAGCACACAGAGGGAGTGACACTGGTTACATGAAAGAGGGATGAAAGCTGGTGAGGGAAGCTGACTGTGAAGCAGTTTACCTCCTGCCAGGCAGGCCCGAAGGCCCGGGAGAGGGGCTTCCAAAGGGAGGGGCGAGAAGAGCACCCAGCGCCAAGAGCACAGAAGCAAGAGACACAACAGACCTCTGCAGTGACTCTGGATTGGCGGTCACACGGTGAGAACGAGTATCAGGAAAGGGAAGCAGGCTGCAGCCGTGTCACTCTGGGTTTGGAATTTGGGCTACAGAATCAGACTTTGTAGCCTATTAGCAAAATGCAACCACTGTAGAAAACCAGACAGGATGGTCTGAGGCGAGACAGCCGGAGGAGCAGTTCAAGAATGTGGGGACTCCCTGGGTTGGTGAGAAGGAGGGGCAGGATGAGGCCAGAACCCCACAGCCGGTCAGGTTGTCTAGAAGATGAGCACCCAAATGATCTGAGCCAGGGTGAGGGGGCCCAAGCCCGCGCCTTGAACAACAATGAGTGTTTTACAAGGGGGTGTTTCGGAATGAGGGAGGCAGAGCCGGGGGAGCAACTTCAAACCTATGGCATCGGCAGTGGGTTATCCATAGGATGGTAATGTCAGACGTTGTTGACTTGAGCCTTTTATAGCTCAATATATTAATATGGCTTTACTTTTCACACCTCATTTTTATACTTTTCTGTTGGATGGTTAAGAGTAAGATAGAGCAAGACCTATATAATAAGAAATGTAACTTTTGTATCTAACAAGGTCAGTCAAATCCCCTCA
>NDGN011277240.1:0-13498 GCA_002564285.1 Tympanoctomys barrerae | reverse complement strand
GCAATTAACCACTAGGAAGAACGTATGCAATGTGTTAATTTTTGAAACTGTCCTACCAATTTGCTTTGAAACTCTCTTATTGCTATTTGTCTCTCAATAAAACTATGGAAAAATGGGAAAAAAGAGCCTGAGATAGAATTGCAAAAAAAAAAAAAAAGAAAGAAAGAAAGAAAGAAAGAAAGAAAGAAAGAAAAGTGTTATGAATCATAATATTGACCCCAATATTAAAAAAGAGGTATAATTATGCATATCATACTATTGTTTTCAGGGCCTGACAGATAGCTCCCCAAACTAAAGTGCCTTCTTATGCAGGCATAGGGACCAGGATTCTATCCCTGGTGTGCCATGCCAGCACTGCCCCTGGGGTGCACTGAGTAGATGACTGAGATGGGGCATGGTAGCATGTGCCTGTTATCCCAGAATTTGGGTGGCTGAAAACAGGAGGATCACTGAGTCTGATCTGTATAGTGGGACCCTGTAGACCATGTACAGTGTGAATTATTTCATGGATTCTAATACTAGTGGGAGTACTGTAGGCTTTTCCTCTTTGCTTGTGTACAAGTGTCTCTATTCCAGGCTGAGTTGTTTTGCTAAGATCATAGCAGATTTTCCCACATTGTTCATAGTGATAGGGTTTCTCTACAGTCTTTTCTCCTTACGTGCTTCTGAAAGGACTGGAAATCACTGCAGGATATTCCATGTTTATTAAAATTATTTAGTTTCTCATCAAATCCCACAAACTCATGACACTTCATTCCAGTGTGAGGTAAAATAGATGTGTTTACTGATAAATGCCCAGCCAGGGGTTTTTTACAAGGAAGGCTTTCAGCTGGCTTTAGAGCAGCCTGTTGCATCTCCTCATTCTCATATGATGTCCAAAACAATACACTTTCATGTTGATTCCAAACTTTATTTTGATCAAATATTGTATCTTTTCATTTCTTGGGTTTCTTAAGTAGTTCTTGAATTCTTCAATTTCCTGGTTTCCCAAGTCTTTCCTACAGCAGTCATATTCATAAGTGTTTCCCACCTAACTTCTCTGTAGAGCTTCTTCTGAGATGGACTAGCACAGCCCCACTCCTCCAAGGTGAAGTTCACAAGTACATCCTCCAGAGTCACTGCCTCCATTGTGTGATATGATGGTCTCCTAGGATCCTTGCACTGCAGGTTGCAGCCAGGGGAAATCACAGAAAAAAGGTGGTTCAGTCAATGGGTGCCATCAGGATCACACTCATGTTTTACACTGTGTCCCCATCACACAGGAAGAACAACCAGTTTTAATTTCTAAAACTCACATGCACACACATATACACATCTCCCAAATTATAAATATGAGCGGGTAGCTCTTAAATGTCAGTAAATATAAAGAGTATTTGGTGAACTTGTTCAAATCAGTCTATAACCTCTTCCACCTTTCTTTATTCAGGGAATCTAGGTTGGAATTCTAAGAATATTCATTAAGACAGAAACCAAACAATAGCAACAAAACTTCCTGATGATTCTGGAAATGCCTGAAGCTTGGAATGGAAAGGATTACACATAAGAAAACAGATGTGGTGGTTTATATTATGAGTCACTATCAGTGGGCTATGGGGTGCCCAGAATAAATATTGCTTCCAGGTGTATCTGTGAGGTTCTTTTCAGATGGGAACAGCATTGCAATCTGCCGACTCTGTTCAGAAGTAAGAAATTCTCCCCAATATTAGAATTATATAATCCATCCAGAACCTGAATAAAACATATAGAAGAAGAAGGGGAAATTTTCCTTTTTCTTTCTATTTCACTTTTTGACTTGGGATATTTATTTTGTTTGAAATCTTTGCCACCCAACACAATATATTGGTTTTGTTTACTTGGAGAATCCTGGTAAATTCAATAATGTCTCCAGGATCTGAGACTGTCCAAATTGTTAAAAATTATGATAAGAAAAGGAGAAATGTCTTTGAAGGGAAAAAAATCTATGAATGATAAATGGTTGTAACTGCAGGTGAGCATTTATTGTGCATTTATTCAGTTCATATAGAACTGATGCAGGGAACATATTCCAAGTAGTTTTGAATATAGCAGCATAGTACAATTGCAGGAGCCTGGTGCAGAGGCCCAACTCCTCAGCAAAATTATGTGAAAACATGAATTCAAAAACATTTGCATCTCATAAGGCCTGGAAAGTGACTTGTGCATGGACAAATTATTGAATGTTAAATTTCTTAAATTTCATAGTAAACCCACTAATGATTCTAACAGACTTCTATGAGGATAAGCATAAGGAATAAGGAATAAATGGCTAAGAACAGACGACAGATCCTCCTACACTGAGTCAAAGGTGGAAGAGAGAATGGCTTGGGTCTCCTGATTAGTCATACCACACTCTTACATAATTAGTTATATAATGTTGATTTTATATATATATCATTAACTTTCTACTTCCATGCAAGGAATTTAGTGTACTTCATACAGCTTGCTTTTGAGTAGAAAGGAAATTCCTTAATGTAGCCATTTTGTAAAACTGAATATAAAGTACCAATTGCCTAGTTAAAATTCATAGGTTCAATGATAGCTTTAGTCCATTTTAAGTTTAATTGTTCATAATATCAATCATTAGTTTATGTAACACCATCACAATAAAATTTTTATATTCTAATTAATAAGTTACAATTCTATTTAAATTGTGAGTGTTTAGATATGCTAATTTAAATGTGTTTAGTGAAGATATTTAATGGTGTTTGCAACCTTTCATAATATACTGTTTCCAGGAATAATAATACAAGTTTTTAAAGCCTTCAGATATTAAGATTCTAGAAGATCAAGTATTCTAGATGATAAACACCAAGTCATGCTGAAAATTATATGTATTTTATAACATTTCATAATATGTAATTATTTTATTACATTGCTTGTGAGTAATGCCATTCAAAAAATTAAAATAAAAATAGTGTGAAGAAATGTGTAAAAATAATCCAGTATATTACTCGCTTAGGAGTCAAGGCAAAATAAGCATTATGAGAAGAAAACTAATAAATTATGCATCACATGTTTTATAAATCAACTCATCTGTTTTATAATACTTTTAGGAACAAAAAAGTGTCCCAGTATATAAGCCAAACACAACATAACAAATGTAATTTATAGAAAAATAAATTTTAAAAACCTTAGTGGGACTCCAATTTGTGAAGTCATATAATGCTTGATTTTGGAAGGTCATTGTGAAATCAATGTATGGCCTCAAAATAATACAAATTAGGGGTTTATATGACCAAAAATAGGGAGATAAGGTGACAATGAACTAACAAAATTCTACCACTAATTATTATTGTTCAGCCTTACTACAATACCTTGCTCTCCAAATAGCTCCACATTCTGCTAATCAACAGATAATATAAAGTTTCCTTCAAAGTTTATGTAGATATATCAGATACAATTTATTTTCTGTTTGATGACACTTTATTCAAATTGATCAAAAAATCACTCAATAATTTTAAAAATAGTAAAATGGCATGAAAAGCCATTCATTAAAAAGAAAATACAATTAATTCATACATATACGAAAATTTTCAAAAAAATCAAATAAAAAGTGATGCTATTCTTTTCAATTTTTTTAAAAAATCACAAATGATGAACAACATAAAATGTATCAACTTAACTATTGTTAATACCAAAATTCAGTGGGCCTATTTATACTTCTATTGTGTAACCATCACCACTATCCAGTTCCAGAACCTTCCATCTTGCAAACTGAGAATCTATACCCATTAAACATAACACACTATTCCCTCTTTCCTCTATCCCCTGCCAATCAGTTCTACTCTTTCAGGAGTTTCCTTTCTCTTACTATTCCACATATATGAAATCACCCAGGTTTTCATTTTGTGCCTGGTTTATTTACTGATCCGCTAGTCTCAGTGTGATCTGTCATACCTGGAGAGAAAGAGGTAAAGGAATGAGGAAAAGATATACAAGAAGACAAGAGCTCTGTTAGGTGGTGTCTTGTCTGCCTGGTTGGTGAGAGGACACCCAAAGGAACAAATATGGACATTTATTTATACCTTTGTAAAGTTAGTAACATATGACACAAGGTTGCCTAGTGACTAATAGCTGATATTAACAAGTCAAGATGCTTATCTCAGGACTGAAGCAGCCTGTCTGCTTTAGACACCCAGGCCTAGTGCCTCTTTCACACATTTGACCAATTTTCCAGCTTCACTGGCTACCATATTACTTCAATGTTCATGTCACATGGCATAATTTCCTTTCTTTTAAGGCTGAACCGTAGTTAATTTTACTGTTAATTTGTTTGCAGATACTTGGATTACTTCCACTTAGAGAATCATACTGCTGTAAACATGAGTATACAAGTATATTTTCAAGTCCTTAACTTCAATTATTTTTAGTACATATTGAATAGATGAATCACTAGATCATATAACACTCATATGAAAGATTACTGAGTAGCTGCCAGGAATGGTGGCACATGCCTGAAATCCCAGCACTCAGCTGGCTGAGCAGGAGGTTCATTGTGACTTCAAGATCACTCTGGGCTACATAGTAAATTTAATACCAGCCTGAACTACACAGTGAGACTATATTCACACATAGACACACACATACAACAACAACAACAACAACAACAACAACAACAGCAAGGTTATCAAGTGGCTTTACCCTTTTACATTACCACAAGAGTGTATAAGTTTCAGTTTCACATTTGAATATTACATTTTGTTTTTTAATGAATTCATATAATCATCCTAATAGTTATGTGATGATATTTCATTTAAACCTGGGTTTGCATTTTCCTGATTACACTGAATACTTTTATGTGCTTATTGGGCATATGAATATCTTTGGCGATCTGTCCAAGTCTTACCCATTTTTATGTCAGATTGTTACTTGTTTTGTGGTGGAATTTGAGGAATATTTTATTCTTAAAATGAATTCCTCATGAGATAGCTGTTTTTTTCAAATATTAGCCTCCACTCTGTGGATTGCCTTTTATATTTGTGATGATGTTTTGACATACTTTTTATTATTTATGTATTTATTTTGTATTTAGTACAGGACCTACAGGGTCTCACTACACAGATTGGACTCATAGCGATTCTATTTTCAGCCTCCCAAGCACTAGGATTATAGTCACATGCCACCATGCTCAGTCTTACTCGCTGTCTCAGTGCACCCCAGGGGCAGGGCCAGCACTGCAAACCAGGGATCAAACCCTGGTCCCTGTGTCTGCCTAAGCAGGTGCTTTAATCTACTAAGCTATCTATCTGGCTCTTTGACGTAATTTTAATTTTTTTCATGAAGTCCTATTTGTCTGTTTTGTTTGTTTGCATAGAACTATATTATGTCTAAGAGCAACAAATTTCCTAACGTCATATAGACTTTGGACTGTGTTTCCTTTTCAAATTTTTAGAGCATACTTCTATTAGTTTATGGACCTGTTTTGAATTATCATTGTATGAGGTGTTAAATAAAGATTCAAAGTTATTCTTTTGTAGCCAGTTTTAAGGTTTTCTCACACTGATCATTGAAAATTGTCCATTCTCCACTGAATGCCCTTGTCACTCATGCTGAAAATCACAATTGTGAACATACCTATGAAAGTGTTTTATAGGTTTTATCATCTATTCCACTGAGCCATATGTCCATTTTTAAATAATCTTTTGATAATATAGCTTTGCCATTTTTTAGTCATTGAACTTAATATATTCCACCTCTTTTTCTGCAACAACACTTTTCATTAAAAGTTACTTTGCAATTAATTTCAGCATGATTAGTTTTCTATTTCTGGAAGAATTAACACTGTGGTTGTGATAGGGATTGAATTTAATCTGTAAATCAATTTGAATAATATAGACAGGCAAACAATACTAAAATTTCTAACCAATGAATGCGGGATTTTCCTCCATTTTTTTTTTGTCTTTCCATTTCAATTGCATTAGCACTTTTATCATTTTCTGCATATAAGTATTTCACCTGCTTAAATTTAATCCAAACTCTGTTATTTTTGTTCTGTTATTGAGACTGCTTTCTGATTTCCTTTCTAGATTTCACTTTTAAATACATGTTAATAGCTTATTATTTATGTCAAGTTTATATATTTCAAATGTATGAAATTTATTATTTCTAATATTTTAATATAATCTTTAGTATTTTCTCCACATAAAGTTGTTGCAATTATAAACAGATTATTTTAATTATTTTTTACCAGTTTCATTGCCTTTTATTTCTTTTTATTGCATAATTGCTCTGGTTAAATCTTCTAATACTACACTGAATGGAAATAGCGAATGGATGGATTTTTGGCTTGTTCTTGTTCATAGAAGAATGCTTGTTAGTCATTCACAATTGGATGCAATGACAGTGAGCTTTTCATGTATGGCTTTAGTTATAATTCTTTGCTCCCTGACGTTTTTGTCATAAAAATGGTTATATTGTTCGGAAGTGGTACTTCTGTATCAGTAGAGATGAAAACATGGATCTATTCTTTTTTTAAAAATTTATATATTTGGTACAGGGTTTCACTACACAGCTCAGAATTGTAGTGATCCTCCTGTCTCAGCCCCCCCAGTTCTGGGATTATAGGTGTGAGCCACAGTTTAGTAGTATTTTGATGGCCAGTGTGTTACACGGAGTGTTCTGAGGCCTGCATGGCAAGTGATACCAGGGGTGGAATCCGGTTCTTGTGCTTGCCAGGCAGGCGCTTAGACCATGGAGCTTTTGTGTTCCAGTGCACATGTTGGCCTCTCGGTGCTGTGCCGCACATCCTTCAGCTTCTTTTCACTTTCTTCAGCCACTTTCTCCTTCTGTTCCTGGTGTGATTATTTCTATTCTCCAGACAAACTCTCTTAAACACACTGATTTTCGGTGGCTCCAATCTATCTTTGAGCGTCTCTAGCACAAGTTTCATTTTGTTACTATAATATTTAGCCCACAAAACTTATTCTGTTTTATTTTTAGGTTTTCTATGCCTTTATTGACATTGACACCTTGTTCATAATTTTCTTAATTTTTTACTTCTAATTTTAGTTCTTTAAGCATGTTTCAGGCATTATTTCTTTTTTTAAATGTGTCACATCTAGAAGATTCATCATCAGCTCTTTTCTGCAGAAACAGGTCCTACATCTGTTTTTCATTCAAAGGACAATATTTCATGCATATATGTATTCTTATGATGTTTCTTTGAAAATGAGACTATGAAAATCTGTTTCTCCCTTTTCTTCAGAATCTCCTGGAGTTTCTATTTATTGGTTTATGGTTGCTATCTTCATTATTGTACTTTTATTTGTGCCCAAGTCTGGTTTAATATTGAAACTTATAGTCTTGTCAGGCATTTTTTAATATGTACTTTTCCCCGTGCATACAGAGTGGCTTTCTAATTTCCTCTGGATATGTGGAATCTTTTGAATACCCAAGTTTTTAATGTCTGCCTCACAACAGGAAGAAGGGGAATAATGAGGTTTTTTTCCTTTCTTTCTTTTTTTTTGTCTTTTGTTTTGATATTGATGTATTTTAAATTCCATACAAGTTAATTCAGGAAGAGGAAGAGAAATTTACAACAAATGGAAAAGATACAATAATAGTGGCAATGCTCTTGGTCTACAATTCTATGTTCACAAATAGCAATCATTAATCAGAACAGTTTGTGACACTGAAATTTGGTGTGAATGTTGAAGAAGCAATTTGTCAATATTCAGCAAATTTTTCCACAGGAAGAAATATTTGACCTAATATTAAAGTACTTAAAAACATGAAGCAAATTTTGACAGACTAAGCAGAAATCAGATCACAGCACACTAATAATAGATTTTAAGCCCATACTATTCTATAATAAATCGTTTAGTGAAAAGATGAAGAGAGAAACAAAGTACCATAGTAAAACCACAGAACAAATGCACCTAATAAGAAGACAGAATATTTAAGCAATGGAAAGAGAATGCACATTCTGCTCTAGAGAAATAAGCATGTTCTCTGGGACAGAACACATTACATAAACAAACTGTTTAATTTTTAAGAAAACTGAAGTCCCATCAAGTATGTTTTTGTTGACTAGATAGACATGAAAATAAAAAACAATTTTAGATGGAAAACTAAAATATTCAAAAATATAAAGAAATTAAGCTCTTGAAACAAAGCAAATATCTATTAATAAAGGAATGGATTAAGATTATTGGCATACATATGAAACAAAGCATGCCCCTAATAAAAGAACAAGCACAGCATGATTACACTAACACGGATCTGTAAAGAAGTTAGTCCTTAAAATGATAGCTTCCAAGGATGAAAAGAGGAAAAAATAGACAAGCACTGTTCAACAAGTATAAAGTTACATTCATGCATATAAGACATAAAGAGGCTGAAATTCATCGCTTATAATCCTTAATGCAGTGTCATCCCCTAAAATTTCATTAGACAGCAGATCTCATATTATTTTTCTACCACAGTAGAAAAAGGATAATCTAAAGTGTATAGTTTTATTAGTCATCTGGCTACTTAAAATATGCCATTTTATTTTGCTTCATATTGAAACTTATTTAGAATCCAAGTAAAGTAGAACAAAAGGTAAGCATGCACAGTAGTGTTTTATTTTTAGCTTAGGTAAGCCAGTCACACAGGGCTCTCTCTTGACAGTTCTTTTGTTCACTTCTTATTTTGGAGTGTGGCTTTTTAACAACTCACCCAATCATCACAGCTAAGAGTTTTAATTTGCACTCATATATTAATTAAAAATGGAGTACAAAGCAAATTATTTCAGAAAGTATTAATTGATTTGCCATTAGAAAATTACAGGTCTTTACTTCTCATAAGACATGAGTGAGTGAGTACATGGCCTGACAGCATGAGAAGGAAATAATGCTCTAGAAGAAAAAAATAAAGGACCTTACAACCAATAAAGCATTTAAACTTTGGGTTGATGTAAGAAATGTGATTGCTTCAAAATTACAAATGTGCAGAATAAATGTTAGTGTTCTTTCAGAAAACTGTATTCTACTTTACTTTAATGGGAACAGGAAACTACAGATACAGATATTAATCAAAATTATGAAATGAACACTTGTAAGGCATTATTCTTGCTAAAGTTTTAGTCTTGTTGTAAAATTATTCCTTCCTACCTGGGTCTGTGTGTAACTCACTAGTGCTAAAACTTCCTAGCTAATTACAAATCAAACATTCAAGACAGATCCTTTAGTTGCTGGCCTGGAATGACACTTGATATAAATCTCTTCCAATAATTGATTTGATATTTTAGTAACCCCCTGCTGTGAATTAAGCTGCAAAAGCAGTTCTACTTCAAATCATCACTGAACTTTTATGCATAAGAGCTTTGTGAAGAGCAGTGTGGAAATTTGCAATTATATTTTAAAACTTTACCAACTCTTAATAGAGTTTTAGAATCAAACATAAATCTTTCCAAGGCAGAGTCGGCATTGTAAATCTTCTAAATTCAGGAGATGTAGGAGGATTGAACAAATTACCAAACAGTATGCTGTGTTGTTGAACTAAAAGTGTATGAATCATTGAGAATTATTGGCAATCCATGTTTAAGATGAGGAAGTTGGGGATGATTTACTCTTTTTACTGGCCATGGATGATGTAAAAGGCAAGCATATCTCCTTCTGAGGCACTTCAGAGTTCCTGCCATGACATCCATACTCCATAAAGGAGATCCCAGCACATTATTAATGGAGCTTCAGATCACAGAAGCCCACCATATTTGACTACAGCTCATTGGACAAAAATAGGAACAAGGTCTTCCCAGATCTGGTGATACATTAGTGGTCTCCAGGCCAGCAGTGGACTGATTTGAGAGCTTTACCAAGAATACCATTGTAGGCTAACAGGTGACCAAGAGACCCAGTAAGCTCTTTTTTGTTAAGGAGACTGAGCTATAAGACTATGAGAAACATATAAGCCATAAGCTATTGAAAAAACACTGGTATAGTAGGAATTATGAGGTATGAAGCAGAGTACAGAAAAATGTGATAGTGGCACACAAGCATATAGAGAGGAGATCAAAAAATGGGTGGTTGGATTGGCAAAATGTTCCAATAAAGAGAAATAAATATTTATTTAGAGCACAAATACTCAAGGAGTTGATATTTGTGGCAGTACAACTTAACTGTGTCAACATGATTAGCTTGGGAGCTAGGTAGGAGATTAGTATAGCATAGTACTTTACCTGTCCCAGTATATCATAGGAGAAAGCATTTGAGAACTATGTTTGGTCCCTGGTCTTTTATTTTCCATCACTGTTCCTGTACTCCAGTTCCCAGCTGTGTTGATCTAGGAAGGTTTGTACCACATAAAATTCTTGATACAAACCAGTCGAACATGGACTGAATCCCTTGAAGTAGCAAATCAAGGTAATCTTCTCTTTCTTTACATTGTGTGCTATAGGTACTAGGTTCTAGGCTGATGCAGTGTTTCACCAGGCTGGAAGATACTCTTTCTAAATCAGAAGTGCAGTTGTTTCACAGATATTGAGGCATGTTCTTGTCTTACTTTATCAAATAATATCTCAAAACTCCTCTACCTGGTAGTGATAGAAGGGAAAGAAACCTTCAAACTGCCAGATGTTCAGTGCAAGTTCATGTTCTATAAAATCAAAGAATGAATTCTAAAATCAATGGAAGTTAAGAGCAGAATCTATTTATTGGAGAAAGAGCTATATTTATTGGGAAAAGAAAGCTTTTGTCTAAGACATACAGAAGGGGTCATGAGTGGCTTGCCCTACTTTTCAAGGAAATTTTATAGAGCAAAACCATGAGGTGAGGTGGGTCTAAGGTGGAAAAAACTGTGATCAACTAATAAGATTATAAGTATAATCACTCAAGTGATTTAGGTAACACTGATGCAGTAGGAAATCACAAGGTATGCATGTGATGGGACAAAACTATGGTGAACAATTAGATGAGTACAATTGCTTAGGTAATATTGATTAAATGGTTGTCAGATGGGGAAGCAAGTCACACAGCAAGCACACATACAAGAAATAGGTGCTTTTCCTGGAGAGGCTGGGTCAGTGGCTCTTCCTGCCTTACCACCTAAAGTGATGGGTTGTTTAGAATGTCAATTCATTCCTGGTGGAAGTATGTACAGACATTCTACCTTTTGTCTTGAAGTCTGGCCTTTGATAAATGTACCTCTTCCACAGTTCCAATGTACTCTTAGCTTCCAGATTAACTTTTTTTTTTTTTTTTTTGTGGTACCAGGGATTGAATTCAGGAACCTGCGCTTGCCAGGGAAGGGCTTATTCTACTGAGCTATTTCCCTGGCCCTGCAGTAACTTAAAGATCTTTTCCTGTCTGATTTTCCATATGATTTCTACCTAACTTAGGGCTGTGTGCAATAACAGGTGTTAAGTAGGAAGATTTCTTTGCTCCTTGAGCTATGTACTTGTGTAGGAAACATTCTCATTACCATTTTGACTAATTTCAACAAGTCAGTGGTAGTCTTTAAAAGGCTATGCACTTAGTCTTAAAAATCTTTTCATCTGTTAATGATGAAAACAGTTCAGAATTTATTTCCATAATTATCCAACTAGAACTCTAGACTTCGAAGTGAATCATTGGACTATCCCAATTGTAATGGGCTCCACCACTTGACATTGTATCCTAACATTGGAATAGGTTGGTAGGTACTATCTACCATTACAATTATGCATTTTTACAGGGTCTCACTATAGCTCAGACTCATAGTGATTCTTCTGTTTTCAGCCTCTGAAATGCTGGGATTACGGGTACATGTCCAGTCTCAATTGCATTCTCATCGTGCCCTGGGGGTAGGGCAGGCACAACATGCTGGGGATGGAACCCTGGCCATTGTGCTCTACAGCAGCATGTACTTTAGTCTGCTGAGCTATCTGACCAGCTCCTAAGCATTTCATTCTTAATTCAGTTCTCGTAAACTAGATATTATTATCGTAATTCTTGATTTGAGGAACATAGGGTTAGAGAAGTTAAACGACTTTCCAACTTACAAAAATGTGATTCACTGTTGGTAACAGATTTGTATAGTCTCTCTGGCCCCAAATTTTATACTACATCCAATATACCAATTTTCTATACTTAAAATATATTTTTGGCAAAAAAGTCATCTATTGATATTTATAGCTTTTAGTATCACAAGGATTTTTGGCCTGCTATCATGATGAAATATATTAGGAAATGAGATAAAATTTTAGAATTAAATTGCTTTGAGACTTCCAAATTCCCATTGCTATGGAAATCATTTTGCACAAAGCAAATATGTTAACTGGCTAATGCTCAAAATTTTTTGGACTAAATGCTTTCCTTTTTCTCTATGGAGTACCAGTTATTTACTTCTGTACACTTCATCCATAGTAAATCTCTTAATTTTCTTGGTAATGTTTATTTAAATAATTGGTTTCTTAAATGAAAATGCAATTATTAATAAGATAATATTCCTTGTACAAAACATACATACACACAACTGATTAAACTCCTCACTTTGGCTTCTGTTACAATATTATCTTACTATTGTACTTTACATCATTTTCTCTTTCAATAATGGGTCCAATATTTTACCATTTTAAACATTTTAGTTTAGTTTTCCAAGGCATCATTTATGATGACTACAGGTTAACAAAAGTTAGTAATTAATATATTTGTTTGGTTTTAAGGGAAACATCTGCTTTTATATTATCTTTATCATAAGCAAAGATATTGTTTGCTGAATACTTATCACAGAGATAGAGCTAACTTAAAATTTCTCCATTCTGCATCTGAGGAACTTGAAAAATTTACCCAAACAAGAAGTGATATACTCTGAATTCACACTCAGATCAAAATCCCTTAAGTATAGCTTATCAAATTAACTATCTTTGATGTAGTTATTAACTATTAGAATGAAAGTGAGTGCAAATGTATGACACGTTCATAGTACTGAGTGAATAATTGGATAGATGACCTAAGAAATTACTTAACCCATTTATCACTGACCAGTTCACATTTAGGTGAACAGTGAGAAGCTGAGAAAGGCCTGAAATATAGTCTGCACACCCAGAAAAACACAGCAACCAAAAATATAACTTGGAGCTAAAACCATCTTATCATGTACTTTAAATTTTTAGTGATAGCAGAAACTGTTCCCATCTATTGAAATAGTATGTGCACTATTCCCCAAGGAAGTTGTCCAATCCTGATGGAACAAGAGGTGTTCAACTGTCCAGTTAGCTCCATTAATCTAGCTGTGAATCAGGGACAACCACGTCTCAGAACAGAGACTTAAAAAGGCCTCACACTTGCTGTAACACCACACTGTCCTCATCTTACAGTTTTGCATAAACTTTTAATAAGAGACCACACGTTTTATTTTGCAATGGATTTGCAAATTACAGGTGCACCTGTTCATGACTCTAATGTGCAGTGGTAAATGTAGTCGGTGCAATCTTTTCTATGCTACTGTGTAGAGGTGCAAAATTGTGGGGAGCCGTCACCACATGTCCTGCCCTAACCTCCAGAGCGAATGGGCCCGATTG